>BQKZ01011782.1:5109-15426 GCA_036244855.1 Temnopleurus reevesii | reverse complement strand
CCACAGGGTTGGACGTTCGATTCACACTCATGGCGTTAATTTCATTCAGCATGAAATTCATCTACACTGTTTGGGAACCAGTTGGAAGTGACCATAATCTGGTTAACTTTAGCATTTGAAACGCCCTGCTGGATCGGAAAATGTGTATATATTGCATTTTCATTAAGTGGGAGAACAGTTTTTTTTTTTAAATTGAAGCGACTTTACAGGATGAATAAGAAGCAATATCACTTTAATAATTCTTATAATTCTGTGGAGGCCAAAATGTTCATCTGTATAATGAGGTATTTTATGCACTTGAATAGGGAGCAAATTTTCTTATTGAATCATTAAGTTTTATAACAAACAAGCTGGTCAGGTAGTTAATACTATTACTGCTAAGTCCAATGGATGGGCGAGGCGAGATAAGTGAGAACAATCCGATTTAGGACATGATGTCTAATTCCTCATCTATTTATGTATGTAATTTTTCATATCATCCGTGTTTTCACGAGGTGACGGTGGCCCGAGGGTAATGTTGCACGAAACTAGTTACTATTAAATTGAAATGCGCTTTTCTATATAGAATTAAGAAGCATGTCAATGGATGTGCTTGGAATCGTTATGAAGTTGTCTTTGTTTTCATGCAACAATACACTTTGGCTACCGTTACTTCTTGGAAAAAAACGGACAACATTGCCATACTTACATTGACGTAAGCTGTTATCCGTAGGCCGATGACTGTAATGTAGAGTGAGTTTGTTATGAAATCCAGTAAATTCCACCAATCGTGTAAGTACTCGAGTATACCCGCATCCCACAGCTGCTTGATTTCTGCCCACACAAATCCTGAAATTGACAATTGAAAGTACATTATAATAGTCAAGATGCAGAAATTGACGTGAAATTAGCCGATGTATTTACAAATTGCTTTACATGAATAAAAATGAATGTGTTCGAAATCTATGAAAGACATTTCTGCACGTATTCTGGGTTATTTAGTATCGAAATGCAATTCACCTCTTATTCCTATGAATCGCTAGCAAAATGGGCGGCCAGTGGAGCCCAATTGAAGTGAATGGGGCTTCCGGTCGCAGTCGTTTGTGTGTGGAATGTGAATTCCCATTTATTCAGCATGTGGGGCTGTGTGCGAGTGAAGAAACGACCCACATGCTCTAAAACGCTGTTGAAAAACTTTATTCTGTGAACGTCTTTACTCCAGCTGACTAAGTAATAGAATATCTTAAACACCATATCTCCCAATTAATATTAATATCTTTTACTTTTCCATTTCCAGTCTATGTTGCGGAGAGTAAATCCACGCTTAAAAGCTATGCTATTCGATGTAATTCCACTCCCGTGGGACTCTGGCCATTGGGACATAGTTTTTTAGTCCCTCATGCTGCGACCGACAAATGATATTTTTTTCGTGAGAGGGGACAGTAACAAAAAACTAATTGAAACTTCCATAGATTCCTTTCCATGAATTCATTTGCTCCAAGGTTTGTTTTATAAAGCTGTGCGTAGATCAACGCACGACTCTACGAACAACTCGTGACCCTTTGCTGCGCTCAATGATAACTTATGGCTCGGAATCGCACCTTAGAAAGGATCATCAGTCATTTGTAGAGTCGTGGACAGATCTACGGATCTTCTCCAGTGTGCAGCAGAACAACATAAACTAAATGGAATTCGCACATATTTCTTTTATTCATAAAAGAGCCATATACGCCCATATACACACGCACACACGCACACACACACACACATATACCTATACAAACACACACACACAGATACCCACCGGCAATCCACCACGCTATCAGCAACTCAACGTCCGTGGGCGGTGGTCCACGCGTATCGATGCGACGGCTCTTCTCCGGCGTACTGTTGCTGAACTCCAGCGACGCCATGAGTAGCAGGACGACAAACACTAAATAGGAGGCACTGTGACAGATGAACTGGATGAATGGAAGACGTAGTATCCGGCCAAGCTTAGTCTTGGGTGCCAGGAGGTACATGAAAGAGAGGAGCGGGAAGGACATGCCCACGAAGAAGCTGATCATCACCTTGAGGGTCCAGTGCTGCCGCCTCCAGCCCGGTAGACCCTGGTACCACTCCTCGGCCAGGAGCTGCTGACAGTTGGGGTGCGCCGTGAACTACAGAGAAAAAAATGTTTGCATGTCAATCAAAGGTGTGTATAATATGAAAATTTACAGTATAGATATGGCTGCTGCGTTCGCCGATTACGATTGGTTCAGATACGGTTGCAAGACCTAGGTAATTTTGAACTGTTAAAGTGCTGATTGATCAAAATACTCCCTACTTCTGCATACACTTCATTGTGTTCAAGACAACTGACATAATCGTCCTTTAGACTTCGTTTAAAAGAGACCGTCCCGGTACCTATAACTTTGGTTGGTATTGGTAACAGACCCCTAACAGAATGGGCTATCATTCAAGAGTTCGGTTTTAACTTACCGCTTTTTGCTTGTATATGATGGCGAGTCTGAACCTTTAAGATGCTGCACAAGATACTTCCTACTTTCCCTGTACAATTGATTGTGCTTGCCTGAAATAATGATCATATACAATTCGGTACTTACCGCTTTTTGCTTGTATTTGATGGCGAGTCTGAGCCTACTGAGCGCTTCTTCACCGGACGGAGCATCCTCATCACGGTTGAGGATGGTGGATAGCTCGTGCGATCCTCTCGTCTGGTCGAGCAGTTGGGTGGCGAACTCTCGGCAGTTTTCTGCAAGCTTCTCATACTCCTCTGAATACAAAATTAGTGGATGGGAAAACAATATATAAATCGCATGCATTGGGTTTAAATATTTTACACATTCAAAGTTATTTATTCATTCATTCATTTACCTACATACTTATAATTTCAACAGGGTAGCCCACTCAACAAGGTTTGATCTTCCATGGGGCCCTGCAAACATGCTATCATATTTTTAACACGATTTCTGGAGTTCTATAGTTAAAGGGAAATCGAATAGAATTTATGAGCAGTAATAATTAGTTGAATTGGTGCATAATTTGATTAAGTCTAGGATTTGGTGAGATCAATTTGTCATTTTTATAGTTTGAATATGACCTTTTGTTTGGTTCTCAAAATAAGTTTTCGTGAGTTGTTTAGGGCTTCACACTCACAGCTTCTCTCACACACACGCGGAAGATAACACTGCGAGCAGAAAGGACAAGGGCCTGGGACAAAGTAAACAATCTCCATTCCAGCATTAACAATAGCTAGATGGACGCAAAAGAAATTTCCACCTTTTTTATATTGTGGAAAATGTTGAACAAGAGTCGTACCTGGAACTTTCTTTTGTGATCATATCATGAAGCTATTGTGAAGGTTTGAATGAAGTTGTTTACTTTGCCCATGTCTTTTATCTCTACTGCTCACAGTGTAAAAGTTGAAGGGCTTGACGATGCTTCAAAGCATACTCCACTTACCTTTGAACTCGTTTTCTTTATGGCTAAGTTTTCGAAGCTCCCAGCTTAATTCAAAGGCAGTAAGTACTGGGTCATCGCTGGAGAGAGCGATCAGCGAAGAACTGGCGAGGGCACGGTAGATATTCAGACGAGACCGCGAGTGGCGTAGACCGTCGTGACGTATACTGGCCTTGCAGTCATCGCAACCACACTTGACATCGTGAGGTTTAGGGATCGAAGCCCCTCGCTCTAGCAGCACCTTGAGGATTTCGTAGTTGTTCCGATGGGCGGCCATGATGACGGGGGAGATGTCCGAGTCGTAGTCGGACTCTTGCGTCTCCTGCAGTATCCGAACCTGAAGGGAAAATTTATGATTTCTTGAGTGGTCAATTACGTCGTTATTTGACAAGATATTTTACAGCTGACCTTACGAAACGGTGACCTGGTAGTTAGGAACTTCATCTTTAGGATTCATTAATAGACGCAAATCTAAGGTTTTCTAAAAACACAATGGTTGTTCTTAAAAACACCAAAGCTTGATCGAGACTTGGCCGACATAGCAACAAGCAATTTATGCAGTGTGGATTCCAAGTATCATAGTCCAATTGTTATCAATTCCCTGAAATGATTGAATGATAGAATTCCGTGTTCAAGCCAGAGTAATACTTGAAAACATCTTGAACATTCTGATACTGGACTACGTCCAATTTGCCTACATATATCTAAACGAAAACAATTAAGAAAATTTAAATATTAAGCTTCGTTTATCACTGATGTTACAAAACGCATTTTCTATATTTCTACGTCTCGCGTCATGGCACCTGAGGAGTAGCGAGATTTTCTCCTTTTCTCATTTGAGGGTTATACTAATTTTCATTTACAATTTGAAAAATCAATATGTACACTTAAATGGAGGAACAAAAGAATACGCATGTCTGTAAGTACTTTCGGATGGTTATGTGAAAATGGGGGGGGGGGGGGGGGGGGGATATGGTATATTAATCGGGCAGTCGAACCAACAGACTGAACCCACCCTACCATCAAACCTCAACAACAAAATTGTAATCATTACTCTCTTATTCTGTGTGAAATCTTGTGTTTGAAGGTTACTTATCTCAATCTCAATTGTACAAATTCATTGACTAAACAAAACATTGATTCATAGTCCAGAGTTCGAATTTAAGAAAAATCAGTTTGGCCGCAGGCTGGGATCTGCCTTTAGGTGTGACTGCCCCACGGGTAAGTATCGTAGGGTGGTCAAATCCGTATATCTTCCTTTCAGAGTCGATTAGCGGAGTATCAACCTTTCTGCATCCAGCGTGTTTAAATGATTGATTTTAAATTTGGGAAAGGTTGTCACTCATCCGACCTTTTTCTTTAAATTTTAACGTAAGGGTTCTTAGAGTGGTCCCTCAACAGAAATGCCATGCAGTAACAATCCAAAAGGACTTAACGGTTTACCAAATATTTATCTCCGTCAATTTAATACGATTTGCACTGGTACCAGGACTGACTGTCACAAGATATTGATTAGACGAGGAAAATATAGAGGGGTGGCTGTTTGGTGGATACAAACCAACCCTGAATAATTTAAAGAGGCCGTTTTTTCTACGAATTTGTGCCGCGATATAAAGAAATTGGAATTAAATAAACGATATCACTATCCTCACGAAGTAATCATCATGGAATTGGACACCTCTCGTTGTAGTTTTTAGTTTCATTGTCTGCAAGCAGTTCGTGTTTACTCATTACCGAATGAACATTGCACATGCTTTTGAAGCAATACGTAACGTTACCATGGCAACATTTATAAAAGCGTTGAAATATTAATCTTTTGTAATGGTTCGTTTCCCGCCCGCGTTATTTTCTCCCTTCCCAGCAAAAGCCGACTCACACCTCTGCGTTTTAAGCCTGTGTCGGCCCAGCGTATTTGGAAATTAAAAACGCTCCCTCAACGCACAGCGTACGCGGATTAGACGGTGGACTGACGTTTGGCTTGCGCTCGACGAGCGTACACCTAGCTTCGGTCCACCGTACGACCTGCGTCTTTGTGCGTTCAGGGAGAGTTTTTAATTTCCAAATACGCTGGGTCGACGCATGCTTGAAATGCAAAGGTGTGAGTCTGCCTTAACGATTATTGCTGGCGTATTTTGACAGATCGATTTCAGTCATAAAGAATGCAATAAAACGAAAAATACCATTGGCCAGAGACATTCATCATAAATAATGCCACGATTCTTGCATTGTCAACTCTCCTATTGGTGTCTAGGGAGTCTGGTGATGAATGAACCATGATGAAGAGGTTTCTCGGCTTTTTTTAAATGTGCTACATATCAAATAAAAAAAAAGAAAGATTACCGCCAATATATACAATTTTATACTCCATAAGTGACAAAGCCTTTTCAAAATTTAGACGATACTGTATTTTGACTGCTCCGACTCAACACGATTTCCTTATGACTGGGAGCCGATTTCATTTTTTTTTGCACTGACGAGAAAGCTTACAGTACCGGTATGCCATTTTCACGATTTTATCATTAAACTGATTCAGAACCTATCTAAAAGCTTTCCTTTGAGTTTATTTTTGTTTGCGATAAAAACGTTTACACTTTCTTTAAACGTCAGATCCTAACCCGGTCATAAGTTGTGCGGCGTGTTTAAGCCCCAGTCACACAGGACCCCGGAAGCAACACGATTCAACACGACTCTTAGTTCACAGGCAGCTAACTGTGAACAGAATAAAGATTCGTGCTGAATCGTGTTGCTTCCGGGGTCCTGTGTGAC
Organism: Temnopleurus reevesii; assembly: GCA_036244855.1. Classification (NCBI taxonomy): domain Eukaryota; kingdom Metazoa; phylum Echinodermata; class Echinoidea; order Temnopleuroida; family Temnopleuridae; genus Temnopleurus; species Temnopleurus reevesii. The sequence goes on along the minus strand of BQKZ01011782.1, from coordinate 9,219 downwards.
TGGAGCAATACTATTAATCTGACTGTTCAGAATCTCAATCAAATGTTGTCCATGTATTGAAATACTTCTGAGAGATACAGTAACACTTTCTTAAATATTCAGATCGTAAGCGGGTCGTCAGAAATGTGTGTGGTGGGCTTTAGTCACCAGATTCTGACATTTCTTTAAAAAAATGAACTTACGTGCAGGTCCTTCTTTGGTGGTTTGTAGTTGAGCAGGAGTTCGACCGCCTCCACGACCTCCTCGTCGATCGCGTGAAGGAGGGCATCGCCGACGTGGACGTGGTAACGGAGTAGGAGTTCGATGATCTCGATGTTCTCATTCTGAATGGCGATCTGGAGGGCTGTTCTACCAAGCGGGTCCTAAATAAAGAGAAATTGGAAAGGAATACCACGATGAATTTTGAGAGTTGAGGCCCGCGCGGTGTTTAACCAAATCGTTCTTAAAGTTACGGAGGACTTTAAGAGAGACTGGAATACATTAATGAGTGTAATCTTCATAAGATTTTCTCGATCATTCAGCACAAGAACTGATCTCAATGTTGTCATTCTGAATGGCGGTCTAGGGCCTGTAACATAAAAGAGATACGGTAAATCTTGCAATTAATTGCATCTCTTTGATATACATTTTGCCATAGACTTACAATAAATATTCATCGTAAGTTTAATTGCATCTTTTATGTTACAGGCCCCTGGAGGAATGTTCTACCAAGCGGGTCCTGGATGGAGAGAGATCGGAAGGGAAATCAAAATGAATCGTCATAATTGAGTCCTGGGGCCTGTAACATAAAACAACTTTGCGTTCAATCGCAAACTTTAGCACATGATTTTCCATTGACTTGCGATTGATATCAATCGTACGATCGATTGAAAAGCTTTATGTTACGGGGCCCTGGACGGTGTTTCACCCGATCTTTCATAAAGTTACAAAAGTTACTTTATGCTTAAGACTGGAGTACGTTAACGAGTCGAATAAGCATAAGATTCTCGATCATTTACCACAAGAACTGATACCCGTCGTGCGATGGCGAAAGGCCATTCTTAATGTTTCATCTAGACTACCGTATGATATTGTTATAACTTGTTTAACTTTATTTTATAGTTAAATGCGTTCTTCCAACATTTTCGCCTTGTGTCTGTGCAGATAAAGAATGTCGTGCAATGAACTTTATGCATTTGCTCCATTTGCTCGATAATGCCACATTTCATTTTATTTCATTGAAATTATCTTATTTTTGCGGTTTTCTAACAAAACAAAAAAAAACATGGGCGTAACGTGATTGTTTTTCTCTTGTTAATTCATTCTAGTAAACCTTTAGTTTGAGTCACTATTGTTATAAATATTTGTCGCATTTATCGTATTTCCCCTCAAGATAATAAATTGAACATTTAATATTTGTTATTTTTGTAATCATTTTGATCGTTGTTTTAAAAATTACACCACACCATTTATCCGTGAATTCGTGTATTCCATTTAGTGAATAGTTGCACAATAGTTTCTTTGATCATTGCGAGAAATTATATTAATTTGATCATGATTGAATTGGAGTTAATAATCTTTTGGTTTTTACTCTCAGGAAAAAGGATGCAACATGAAAACCCTTTTGTCACGTACAATCTTAGAAGGTTGGGCAAAATTTTATACCCAACACTGAGAAACATGCTGTCCACACAACTGTTGGTTGAAATATGTCCAACTTATGACGGACTTTTGCAATTTTACAGTAGGTTGTGCACATTGTAGCCGAAAAACCCATTTTCGTGACCGCTTGCCCCGTTCAAATTAGACGTTAAACTAGTTTCTGTTAAACTGGTTTCCCTTAAACAGTGTTAAAGTAGTTTAAAGCCAAAGGTCTTGACGGTGTCTTAAAAAGCAACACACTCATCGTAACCCTGAGTTTACTGATCCATACGAGTTTGGAGGGGGCGCATGTATTCAGCGAGTCCTCAACGGAACTAGAATAGAACCCTTTTTTAACCCTTTTTTTCTAAGTGCGCTTGGTGATGATTAGCCTGTGGTTATGGTGTGATCATATTGGTATATTCTATTATAATGAACATTTTACCCTCGTTTGATTGTAAGGAGATAGCCAAAGTCTTTATTATTTTCAAGTGTGGCACTTCAGTGGAAATTCAATATCGACCTCGTCACTTTTGAGAGTTTAGTGCTTCTGCTTCGAGGCGTCCGATTTCTTTTATCATTATAATATCATGAGCCTACAAGTGGAAAGAGTTAATAGCAATTCATTTCATCTTTTCATACGAATGTAAGAAAAAGAATAATTCTACGATTGAAATGGACATACTGAGAGATGATCGAATATTATCTGCCGCGATCATGACTTAAGATTATTTTTATAAATAAGTTGCAATTATCAGAAGCAACAGTTGTTGCTGATCTAGTATTAATAATAATAATAATAATAATATGTCCATTTATATAGTGCAATCGATATATGCATATACTCTACCGCGCTTGATACTAGGTACCATAATTATTACCCTGCATGGATATAACTGCCGAGCAAGCCAGTTAGGCGCTCAAGCATTCCAAGGAATTTCAATTTGTGAAGGAAAATACTAGATAAGTACGGCTTTATTTTGTTCATTGTTTCGAATAGTTATAAAAAATAAACAGATTCGAGTGGTAGGGGTAAGAATTGTAAAAAAAAATAATAAAACTATAAATATCACCTCATTTTTGAAGGGTATAATTCAGCCTTACAGTTATCGTAGTCTCAATGAAGGAGGAAAAATCAGGAGTGCAAAATATGAAAATCTGAGAAAAATCTAATAACCCGTTAAAACGTTATGAAAATAACACTGTCGTCTGATGAAGATCCTTTTACAAAATTTGTGACTATAATTTTTTTTCAAATAAAAGCGTTTATTAACAGTTGTTAATGGGAATTCAACGCAGTATTGATAGGAACATGCGATACTACAGCAAAACAAGGCTAAAACAAAAATTGTTGAATTTTTCTGCCAAATATGAACAATAGAATTTTGTATACAGTGTAAGCTTATATACAAATTGTCCAACATGACGTCATGGATAACGTCAAAGTTGCCGACCTGACGGATCCCCATCCATAGATTATGATGCCATTGAGACGTCCATCGAAAATTAGTAAGTGGATATATTCCGATTTTCTCTTAATTTTCAAAGTTTGTTCATATCATTTTCTCCACCAATGGCGGCATAGTTTTATAGGAGAGGGTTCCCCTTTAAATTTTATTTGGTTGCACTTGTATTCTTTATTTAAGTATGCAAAAAATCGGCGGCAAGCCCGCAGAATAGCCAGATTAATACTCTAATATAGTATCAATTACAAGTGTTTCTGCCGCGGTGTTCGGGTGAATTTTCAGGATACATTTCAAGCAAGAGCAGAAAGCAAATGGAAAATAGGGCAGGATTACAATTTTCTGGAATTTGTCTGTCGTGGGCAAAGTGTTTGCAACGCGTTCAGGGCGGTGTTTCACCGAGACAAGAGGGATTTTAAATGACTTTCCGAACGAATACTGCCAGTTCTTGTGATGAATAATTGATAATCTTACGAATATTCAGCACAAGAACTTATACCAGTCGTTCTTACACTCGAAAGAAGGGTGTGTTAAAGTTAAATCAATTTTGTGTAAAAAGGGAACATGCATGTCAGTTGGGTGATATTTCTCACCCTATCGGGCAAGAATGTACTCAAGTTTGTGTAGAATTAACAAATTTAACCCAACGCTGTGCGAACTTATACCCAATATGGCGCAAAATATTACCCAGCTGACATGCATGTTCCCCTTTTACCCAATATTGAGTAAACTTTTACACGTCCATCTTTAGAGTGCACAGTTGTTCTTAAAGCCCAAGTACAGTTTTGGTAAAGGCGAATATTTTGATTGCTAAATTTTGTCTTCAAATCTACTTAGAATAAAACCTTATCTCATGAACATATTCTTTTAAAAATTGTGCAAAAAATTAACCAATTTTGGAAAAGTTATAACCTAAAGTGTGGGAAATATTTTAGCGTCGTAGCGCACGACGCTTATTCAATATTTTCTTTTTTGATAAAGGACAGCTTCTCATGAGCAGAATTGGATGAAAATTTCAGAATTTATT
>BQKZ01011781.1:0-10884 GCA_036244855.1 Temnopleurus reevesii | reverse complement strand
CCCCACCCCCAGACTTGGTAGGCCTGAAGCGAAATGAACATGATAATGTGAGGAGTAAACAAAGGTTTTGGTGATAGGACAATGCAAAATTTTAAAGGGGAATGGATGGGGGCATTGGTGCTATTCCTCCACCCCATCAGCAGACCTCCCAACCCTTAGGAATTTTTTCAGAAAGAATATAGATTTTTGATTACTTTTAGAGAGTGTCAAGGCCATTTTAAAAGAGTTTTTTATTTTTCATGATGATTCTTTTACACAGTTATATAGAAAACATAGTTTTCCCCTCTTTTTCAGCAAACCATTCCTCTTTTTCCCCTGTGATATTGGTTGAGGGGCCTGCATCTGTCAATATTTGTAAATATTACCCTGTCTCGTATATTATTTTATATGTTTATGTTGTGTTTGTGTTGGGTATTCTTTTACATAGTTTACATATGTACATATTTACATAGGTTATGTTGTAAAGCGTCTAGAAGCTTTGCATTAGGTGCCATGAAAATATTACTTTAACTATTTTTTTTCTCCTCTTTCAGGAATAAGGACAGATATGTTGGTGATTGGATCATGGATAGAAGACAAGGAAGCGGGGAGTTACGTTGCAATGATGGCACTATATATGATGTAAGCCCATCTCGTCTGAGAAAATTTATATACAGTAAACTCTGCCTAAGTCAAACTTGTATAAGTCGAATAATCGCCTAAGTCGATGTGATTTTCTGGAACAAATTATACAAAACCAGTGTTATTTGCCTCTTTTAAGTCAAAATTCTCATAATTCGAACAGATTTGTGTGGTCCCAACAGATTTGACTTAGGCAGAATTACCTGTATTTGAAAACCTAATCATGTATAACCCCTATTATGGGGTTTGTTAAACTACTGAATGCAATCATCTTTTATGTTGGCATATGTGCCAAAAACAATAGCAATACAGAATAGCGAATGAAAAACGTTATTTAAGCATTGCGTGGCATTATCATTCTGGAGCATATCAATATGAGGAAAAGTGTTTAGACCTATCATAAATTAACTTGCATCCTGAATGGGTTGTGTTAGTGTCGGCTCAATCAGTAGAGCGCTCGCCACACAACTGGGAGGTCCAGGGTCCGATTCCCGGCTGCATCATATCAAAAGACGTTAAAAGATGAGAATTGCTGCTACCCTGTTTGGCACTCAACAAGAAAGTGAAAGAGCAATTGCAAACTGATGCAGCTCAGTAGCTGACGGGCCAAGGATCTTAATAGGCAAAAAGAATTTCAGCTACGATTGAAAAAAATTTGGAGTTAACTTTCTCAAAACATTAATCGTCTATCATTATAGTACATTCCCATCACTCAGTGACTGTCATATTATTGATCTTATCATCACAGGGCCAATGGAGGAATGATATGTTCAACGGTCAAGGCACTATGATTCATTGCTCTGGTATGATCTATGAAGGAATGTGGATTAATGACAAACCAGCACGTAAGTAATACACTATTACTTAGTCCGTCTGTCTGTCGTTTCCGTTTTGGGGGAGACTCAGAAGGAAATGAAAAGTCAACGTACATCTGAAAATGATGTTTCAGGTTTTATTTTCCATGTTTTTTCTTCTTAATACTCCTACTGAAGATGACATGTCTGATAGTGTTTCATATGTTTAATCATAATTTAACTGTGTTTTTTTCCTTCGATTTGAATGAAAGCAAAAAGCAAAATAAAAAATTGGGTCACGCCATTGTCAGTGGGTCGTTAGGACAACAAAATAGCCTTTTTATTGGCCCTAGGGTTGTACTCTTCTGCATTGCAATATGCCAGGTAGTTTGGTCGTTTGGTCAAGTAAGCTTGCTGTATGAACTCCACTGCAGATCTGCCAACTAGTGGTATTTTATCCTGGCTTATAGAATTGTTCAATGAAAATGAAAATACTTTGGACCAAATGGGATATTTCAATTTCTTGAGAAGCACTGCTTGATATATGTAGTTTAGGATACTTTTTTTCTAAAAACAGAATTTTTCAGATGAAAATTAGGATATTTATAGATATTAGGTTGGCAGCTCACAGAAATTATGAGCTGGTATGATCTGAGTATTATGATAACTATGATAACTATGATGCTATGAGGCTGTAGTAGAATATGATCCGTTTGAATGTGAAAATTTGAATATAATTTACATTGAATTTCAATGCTTTTTTTTCTTCGCAGAAGAGGCATACGAGATCGTAATCCTGGGCGAGAAGGTGATCGAACTCCAGCAGGGGCAGCCGTTCACCATCGAAGTAGAGATCAGGACGGCCGATGGGGAGGTCGTCGACTGTGAGCAGAATCGTCAGCTGAGGATATCAGCAGGCTTCAAGCACTTTCTCCCGACCCAGGGCATGCCCCTCTTTGATCTGATTGAAGATATGGAGGAGATGCCCATCCCAACACCATAGTAAGATGACATGCTAAATTGCTAGCCCCTTCAAAGGGACCTAAAAGCCCCCCCCCCTCCCAGTCTCTTTAAGGTTAATATAATGGGAGTGGCGTTTGATTGAATATTTGGAGGAGATACCCATTCCAACGCCATAGTAAGATGACATGTTATTTTTAGTCTTAGCCCTCAAAAGAGGCATAAAAGCCCCTCCCCCGGCCCAATGGAACGGGCGTCGGATTGACGTTATGGACTATGTTGCTCTTTGATTTCTCTTGTCATTTCCCGATGATTATGACTTCATCACACAATGCCGTAATTTAGGGATCTTTAACCATTTTCATGAATTATGANGTGAGCAGAATCGTCAGCTGAGGATATCGGCAGGTTTCAAGCACTTTCTCCCGACCCAGGGCATGCCCCTCTTTGATCGGATTGAAGATATGGAGGAGATACCCATTCCAACACCATAGTAAGATGACATGCTAAATTGCTAGCCGCTTCAAAAGGGACCTAAAAGCCCCTCCCCCAGTCTCTTTAAGGTTTATCTAATGGGAGTGATGGTTGATTGAAGATATGGAGGAGATATCCCAACCACATAAGCAGGAGGGGGAGGAGGCTTATCTATTTTCTCCCTGTTATTTATTTATTCAATCAATTATTTTTAAAAGAAGAATACAAACAAAGATACAAACAGAACAGATGTATTTAATCGAAGAAATGTCCAAGTTTTACATAGTGAACGTATAAGAATATGATGGTAAACAGTTTGTTCATTCATATTTTTTTTTTTACTACCAATCTTGGTAATTAATTATTTAGGACTATATTGCTCTTTGATTTCTCTTGTCATTTCCCAGTGATTATGACGTCATCACACAGAGCCTGTATTTTGGGGGCTTTAACCATTTTCACTAATTTTGATGCCATGTTACTCAACAACAGAATATGAAAACCTCACAGAGAAGGCATCTAAATGTTTTGACTGTGGTCACAACATCATGCAACAGCTAATATGCAACACTAGCAAATATCATTGTCACCTTTGATGTTGCAGTGTTGCTGCCAAATTACTACAAAACCATCTAATTTAATCTTGGTTATGATGGCTGATAAGCATGATGATGGAAGCGCCTTGGTGAAGTGAACCTGACTGTTGCCTTTCAACAAGAGGGGCGCGGTTCGATTCCCACCCATGGCATTGGTTTCCTTCAGCAAGAAATATATCCACATTATGGTGCACTCAATCCAAGCGATGTAGATATGGACTGGTAGGAAGAAATTCTTTGAATGCCGTGGTGCACTAAATAAGGTAGCCGTGCTATAGCCGGGTAATAATGTAATGGAGTGCTTATAAACCCTTTGCATTAAGTACTATATTCATGTATGATCATTATTATGGTATGATACATTTTGACCTTCGACTTCTCTCGTCTCTTCCCAGTGGTTACGATGTTGTGTCATACCCTCTCACTGACTATGACAATCTCAAGGAGAAGCTATCAGATTCCATCTTGAAGCCTTCCACAGCAGCAACCGATGCTTTGACGGTTGCTACGGACGCCATGACGGCTGATAACATCAGTGTGACGATGGAGGAGGATGGTGAAGGTGAGGCAGAGCTGGGACCTGAGGTCGTGCCAAGCACTGAGGTTCCGCCAAGCACAGGTATGTTGGGACTCTGAAATTGTCTGTTAGAAAGTAACTAAAAATCTGATTTAAAATGCTCTTCTGATATTTCAGAAATAAATGTTTTGCAGAAAATTCATCTTGCACCTGTTAACCATGAAATAATGTTTGGAAAAGAAAACCCAACATCCTTTAGAAATAAGTGAGGGGGAGTTCCATTTTATTAACAGTTGAGTTGCAAACGCTAACACATTATAGACTGTAATTTTGTTACCTTCATTGTTCTAACATGCTGCCGCCATGTGTAAAGTGCGGAATTTACTTCTTTAAAATCTTTTTTTTTTTTTTTTTTTTTTTACATATATGACTGAAAGGGTAATTTTCACGTAGGTCAGTGGTAGACATACTAACTTCAAATACTTTGGCAAATGATTATTTCTGTATCTTATCAGCCACATGTTCGGTTGCCCAGCTAGATCTAGAAATTGTTCAGTATTAGAGTTGTCTCAGTTATGTATTCTCCACTAGATATATCATACTGGAACTATATTCTTTTGGCAAAGTTTCCACTGAGGGAGATGTTGCGACAGCATTACAAAGCGTTTCAATCCTGTTGTTTCAATTCTATTTCTCGACCAAAACCATTACCAATCGACACCTATGTATAAGTTCATCAGTGTTCATGATGATGAAATGGAATAGAATGATAGTAAACAAAATCATATAATTTCTTTTTGGTCTTGTTCAGCTGCTGAGACAACGACGATAGCTCCTAGCGAGACGACAGCAGGAGAGGAGATTACGGAATCTCCTCTTCCTCCACCGGTAGACAACAAAGTGGTGGAGAAAGGGAAAGCCGAGTTCATGGTAAGAACTACCTTTTTCTTTTGCCTAATTCCTTAACCTTGCAATCTGTTTTACCAGACTGTATCAACAAGTCAGTAAGGACTTTCAGAACAATCAATATCACTTTGTGTGTGCTGAATGACTTTGGGGGTTTTGTTCAAAATCAACTTTACAAATTGTAAGACGCATCTTCATTCGCACTTGGTATGTGCATTTAACAAGACGCGCATGAAACAATGATTTTGATTGGCAAATTCCGATCAACTGCAACTTGCGATCAATTGCAACTTTTGAACAACATCCCCTTAGAATCGCATTGGTATAGTGTCCAATATCAAACTCCAGTCTTTTTAAAAGTCAATCTTAATTTTAAGATTGAATTGGTAAACCTGTCAATTTTTAAAACAAATCACACAAAAAAAGTACATATGAGCAAAGATTAGAATGAACGTCACCCTTTGTGGAGTAGTATTGAGACTCATATTGAATGCCATGCAAATATCTTTTCATTGTTTTATGTTTGTTGCTACATACAGTTAACCATCGAAGAAAGCATTAATTCACAGTTTGAATGATTCATCATTGATCAGGTCTATTCTAATGGATAATCAAAATTGATAATATCTTTGGGTAAGAGTTGCAGGGAAATATTGAAATTGATTAGCAGTTCTTTTATAAGCATACTGCTACAGAATTATTAGCACTTCATACAAATTTTGTGTTGTGAAATTATATATTATTTATATTCATGTTTATAATTTATACACCCCCATTCTGTTTTCATTTCCCCCATTTGCCCTTTATCATTCCTTCCCTAAAATTGTGCAAAAATTTTCAACTCCTGAATGCTATTCATTACACCGTAATTACAAAATTTAAATTTAACCAATCAGAACCTTCTCCTGCCTGGGGTCTGTGGGGCTTATTTGCCTTTCGTCGTGGAAGAGTTTGAGAAGAGCAGGAAAAAGAGCAAAGTGAAGGTGACATCATCAGAAGCTGAAATAGGGGAAACCCCTTCAGGTAGTCTTTATTCTAGACTCCTAGATCACCTGTTTTTCAGCATTGGAATGTTCAAATTTTCACAGTTCCTGCAGTTCTTGTTACATTTAAAGAATCTTTCCAGCATCCTTGTTTCCATTTTTTCCATTCTCGCATTCCTTGTTTAGATGTTGCAGCTTTAGCAGTTGAGTTTGAAATATATAAAGCATTTACACAGTTTGTTTTCTTTTATGATTACAAATTTATTTACTGTAATGTTCTTCTGTTTTTGAAAGTTGCTTTCAATGTTCATTTTGTAATTTGCATGTTGGAGCCTTACAGTTATATTTAGCATGACTAATTCATATATTTATTGCCCACAGTTACGGCTTATTATTCATTGTACAGTTATTCACAGCATTTATATTTGATTTTTTTGTTTCTTATGTATTTTCAAGAAAATACAGAAATCTCCTGTGTTTCAATTATCAGCTATTATTCTTATTTTCTTTTTCAAAGCAATAAATTTCAGTTGATTAATTTGTTATGAGGAAAATCATCCCTGTTTTCTCTTCCTGGTCATTATTCTTGCCGTGATGTATTTTTATCATGAATTTTAAGATGCTAATTTTTTTCTCTTTGCAAAAGAAATATCACATTCATAATATATATTGCATGAAATAATTTGTACATGAAAAGAGTTAGACATTAGCTTGCTTTAGAATATTTCAATTCATATGAGATATTTACTAACACATTTATAAATCATTTATGTGTAAAAGGTAAAATATGCCACACAGTCATTATCACTAGTTTGCTAGTTTGTCTCGGCTTTTCATTATCTGTGAAAAATAAAAAGCAAATTGTTTGTTGTTATGGTGTGGCAAATTGTTTGTCGTCAAGTGTGAACAAATCTGTTCTGTGCAAACATACCAGCAGTCATTACAACAAATTTGTGGAACATGGAGCTCAAAATTTAAAGTTCATGTCAATCAATCAAAAGAAATGATTTTGAGCTAGATACCAATACATGCATGTGCTCAAAAGGTGCAAATCTAATTTAAAAAAAATCACACTTGCAGCAATGGTTAATCATACTTGAAACATGCATGGGGGAGTTGTTTTCCTTTGTCGTCAACTTAATTGCCGATAAAATGAAGAATTGGAGTAGTCAGTGTTCAAGATTTAATTTCTGGGGGTCATTTCATAAAAAATTAGTCGGTGCGACAAGAGCGGATTTCCTGACAGTTGCTATAACAACAGTCAGCGACAGCGGTTTTAAGCCAATCAGAATCAAGGATTTCACTTGATTTGTCTCCGCTGACTAATTTTGTTGCTGACATCGTTTCATGAAATTGCCTCTTGAAGTACATCACACTAGTCACTACATTACTCAATGTATTTGAGATTACATTGTGATTGTATATTACTAAATCCTCTTGTACTCTGTTTAATGCATATGTTGACTATTATTTAGTTGCTACCAGTTGTAAACAATCCTATACATTTTGCAGAGATACGAACTTACCCAGAATACATATGAGATGTATTTTTCATACTACAGTGGAAACTCGGTATAAAGAGATCTGATATAACAAAATATCTGATATAAAGAGGTAAATAATCTGGTCCAGCTCTTAATAACCTCTTGTCTTTTAATTCTGCTATAAAGAGATTACTACTATAACAAGGTATTTTTTATGATCCCAAGCACCTCGTTATACTGAGTTTCCACTGTAATTCACTAGGCATTTGTTCCAAGGGAAAAAGTGAGCATAATATCGTTTTCACGTTTTCTCTCATTTTTGTTAGTTGGCTGCGATAATCTCATGCAAATTTTGACCTCATGTATATTCCAGAATGGTTGGCATCTCTGCATTTTGGACTCAAGTCTGAAAGAATCATGCCAGGAGCTAACAGAACCCTTGTTTTATTCTGCAGCAGTGGATGACCTGTGATGCTTTTACCTACTCAGATTGGTTCTCCAACCTCATGGTCACTTGCAACATAGAAGATGTGGAGAATGCCTCCAACTTTACAGTGCCTCCCTGTTTGATGTAATAATTGATTTGTGAACACCTATCTTTTATTAAGTTGCAGTGTTATATCCTGCTCCGTGTGATCATCCGCTATTCTTCATCTGGAATATAACCTACAAGAATGATAAACATAAAAGCATCAATACCAAGGCTCTTTGTAAAGCAGCTTTAGTATTCTGTATATTTTTTTCTTCACATTTTCAAATTTTCTAACATTCTAAATACCTTATCCCCTCTTCCTCCAGGATGTTGTGCCACCCCTGCTTCGTTAAGTGATCAACTATTCTTTGTCTTGAATATCACCATGACAACAGGAACACCAAAGCAATACCCCTCCCCCTTCTTTTGCTTTAGCATCTCTTATGTCTTGGAAAAGACTGGGATAAGATTTTAAAAAAAAAAAGAAAAAATGAATGAAGAGGCCTCCCTTCAGCAGTGAAGTGAAATAAGCTACATTGGGGATGTTGTTCAAAATCAACTGCAAATCAACTGCAACCGAGCAAATTACATCGCGCATTGTCATTGGTGCACGGTATGCGCATTTAACGAGACATGCATGAAACAATTATTTTGATTGGCATGTTCCGATCAACTGCAACTTGCCACCAATTGCAACTTTTGAACAACACCCCCTTAGATAGATAGGGAGATGCGTAGATAACCTTAACTCCTCAAGGTTTCAATGTTAATGTTCTGATCATCTATCATTCATTCACCCCAAGGATGTAGTGCTACCGCCCGCTCCGTTCGGCTATCAACCCTTCTCCATCCTGGATATCACCCTCGAAGAAGAAGCTCAAAAGANCACAGTCATTATCACTAGTTTGCTAGTTTGTCTCGGCTTTTCATTATCTGTGAAAAATAAAAAGCAAATTGTTTGTTGTTATGGTGTGGCAAATTGTTTGTCGTCAAGTGTGAACAAATCTGTTCTGTGCAAACATACCAGCAGTCATTACAACAAATTTGTGGAACATGGAGCTCAAAATTTAAAGTTCATGTCAATCAATCAAAAGAAATGATTTTGAGCTAGATACCAATACATGCATGTGCTCAAAAGGTGCAAATCTAATTTAAAAAAAATCACACTTGCAGCAATGGTTAATCATACTTGAAACATGCATGGGGGAGTTGTTTTCCTTTGTCGTCAACTTAATTGCCGATAAAATGAAGAATTGGAGTAGTCAGTGTTCAAGATTTAATTTCTGGGGGTCATTTCATAAAAAATTAGTCGGTGCGACAAGAGCGGATTTCCTGACAGTTGCTATAACAACAGTCAGCGACAGCGGTTTTAAGCCAATCAGAATCAAGGATTTCACTTGATTTGTCTCCGCTGACTAATTTTGTTGCTGACATCGTTTCATGAAATTGCCTCTTGAAGTACATCACACTAGTCACTACATTACTCAATGTATTATGAGCTTACATTGTGATTGTAAACTACTAAATCCTCTAGTACTCTGTTGATGCATACATTGGCTATTATTTAGCCAACTGTGCTAAGTTGCTACCACTTGTAAACAGTCCTAAGCATTTTGCAAAGAAGCTGACTGGCCCAGAATACATATGAGATGTATTTTTCATACTACAGTGGAAACTCAGTATAAAGAGATCTGATATAACAAAATATCTGATATAAAGAGGTAAATAATCTGGTCCCAGCTCTTAATAACATCTTGTTTTTTAACTCTGCTATTAAGAGATTACTACTATAACAAGGTATTTTTTATGATCCCAAGCACCTCGTTATACTGAGTTTCCACTGTAGTTCACTAGGCATTTGTTCCAAGGGAATAGCTGAGTATAATATTGTTTTCATGTTTTCTCTCACTTTTATTCGTTGGCTGCGATAATCTCATGCAAATTTTGACCTCATGTATATTCCAGAATGGTTGGCATCTCTGCATTATGTAACTCAAGCCTTAAAGAATGGCAGTAACTAACAGAAACCTTGTTATATTCTGCAACAGTGGATGACCTGGGGCGCTTTTACCTGCTCAGATCGGTTCTCCAACCTCATGCTTTATGGTCACTTGCAACATAGAAGATGTGGAGAATGCCTCCAACTTTAGGGTTCCTCCTAGTTTGATGTAATAATTTATTTCTAACACCTCTCTTTTAGTAAGTCGGAGTGTCATACCCTGCTCCGTGTGTCCATCCGATGTTCATCATCTTTAACATAACCTTCATGACGGCCAGGATAACACGAACACCAATTCAAAGGCGCTTCTTATTACAACTTTACTTCAGTATTCTTCATGTACATCTAGATGATTTTTTTTCCATCCTAATTGTTGGCATTCTAAACACTTTATCTGTTATCCTAGGATGTAGTGCCATCCCTGCTTCGTGAAGTGATCAACTGTTCTGCATCTTGAATATCACCATGACAACAGGAACACCAAAGCACTACCCCTTCCCCTTCTTTTACTCCTTTAGCACCCCTTACGTCTTGGAAAAGACTGGCAAAAGATAAATAATTAAAAATTAAAAAATTGATGAAGGGTCCTCCTTTTCAGCAGTGGAATGAAACAAGCTACATAGGAGGTGTTGTTCAAAATCAATTGCAAATCAACTGCAACTTTGCAAATTGCATCGCGCATTTTCATTGGCGCACGGTATGCGCATTTAACGAGACGTGCATGAAACAATGATTTTGATTGGCATGATCCGATCAACTGCAACTTGCCATCATTTGCAACTTTTGAACAACGCCCCCATAGATAGATAGGGAGATGTGTAGATAACCTTAACTCCTCAAGGTTTCAATGTTAATGTTCTGATCATCTATCATTCATTCACCCCAAGGATGTAGTGCTACCGCCCGCTCCGTTCGGCTATCAACCCTTCTCCATCCTGGATATCACCCTCGAAGAAGAAGCTCAAAAGAAAGCGAAGAACTCTAAAACAGCTGGACTAGCCAATCAGCTCAGGATAGGAGCTAAACTCAACAAAAGTATAGGTGATGAGATTGAATTTTCACAAACTTTGCACGATAT
>BQKZ01011777.1:0-10873 GCA_036244855.1 Temnopleurus reevesii | reverse complement strand
TTTTCGGGGGGGGGGGGGGGTAAGTAAACTCAAAATACGCACTTTTCTAATCCTATTGGGATATACGGTACGTACGCATTTATATTTACTGAAAAATGGCGGTGCAGCCCCCTCCCTGTCCCCAATTCCGCGGTAAGGACGGAACCAAAGATTAGAGTTTCTATCAAAATAATCAGACCTCTATAATACATGCACCTATATTTAGTGAGAAGTCGATCATGTGACGAAACTTTCGTCCAATCAGGTTCCGCCGAGGCGCCGATCTAACTTATTCAAGAATCTACAACGCACTTTGTGCATGAACACATAATTTCATGTCTATTTTGTATTATAGCCCTTACACTAAGATCGTTGCATTGAGAGTGTATTCAGATCATAAGCATCTTTATTTTTCAACAATCTATAATTTATCTACATTCATCTGCCGTTTTTATTTGTTCCCTTTCGGACGCGTGTCAGATCACCTTTTGTACTTGGCATTATATCCACCAATCAACCGTAAACGGGGTAAAATAATACACGGCCGCTGTCATAACTTTGATAATTTGAGTGGATGATCATGTGTATGTTTGGGGGGGGGGGGGGGGAGGGCGATGAGCGTCAGTAATATTCTGTAGATTATGGGTGCATCAATATACCTTTTCACCCATAATAATTAACATGTTCAAATTCTGAATAGGGTTGCGTTTGCATGGCCTTCGCAAGATTCCCGTCGAACCTCGTATACCAATAAAAAATCATGAGAATAAATATGGATGGACCAAAATGATGCAACTTCTTGATCTCTTGGAAACATCTTTGTTTCTTTTTACACGACGCGCGCTTGACCATCGAAAATTCCTGAACCGGAGTCACGTGATCTTGCGACCCTGCCTTAATTTTCATCGAAGAAACCCCGAGGTCCAACATGAACGGGATTTCTGCTGATTCCAAACAGGGGTTTGCGGCCGATGTTTTGGGTTTTACGGGATCAGGGAAAGCCCCTATTGAGCCAGGAAAGTCTGGAGGGAAAAGCAGGAGCAGAAGGGGAAAGAAAACCAAGGAACGACCAAGAGTTTCTATAATTTCTTCCAACTCTAGTGGATCTGTCGTGAAAATCCAAGATGGCGGGACGTGTATTGCGAGCAGTTCAGCACCCAATTCCGTGCCTGTGCAACTGGGAAACGTCGCCGATCCTCCCGTGCTCTCGATCCCCGACACAGCCGCTGATAACGAAACAATATCTCGACTTTTGGGCGGCCAAGGGGCTGCGCTTTTGGAATTGGGAAGCTCCGATTGCGTGAATATTGACTTTATCCAAGAAAATGTTGATTATTCTGTTGGAACAGGAATGGAAGTCGTGCAATCGCATACTTTGTCGACTTCCGCAGAGGCAGTTGACAGCGGTGCTCACACGGACGCACACCCGGAACCTTCGGGCGTTATTCAATCCACCTTCCGTCCAAGCGGCGCTGACGCAGCCAAGATGTTGTTGGCCAGTTTGTCCCCGCAAAACCTGACATGCAAAGTGCCATCCTCGGCTCTAGATTTAAGCACTAAACACCAGAAAATGTCTAATTCGCATGAAGTTGTTGGTAGTTTGAATCAGGAAATAAGAACAGAAAGCACTAACTCGAAGAAAACATGCGAACGTTTGTCTGATTCTGCTTCGATCTGTTCAACTCCAGAAGCCGGTCAAGCAAGTCAATCAAACAAAAAATCAACTGGGAATTTACAAACATCATCTAAGTTATCGCATGTTGTCGAACATCAGCAAGTGGATGCGCACCATGCGCAATTCACGGATCCAACCGGCGACAGTTTGTTGCTCGACATCGCCCAAGTTAGTGCCATTTCCGACGAGAGCGAGGGACAAGGCCCAAACACTGGCAAAGGAGATGCCAGCACTACACAGAGCAATGCGTCGCAAGTTCAACCTCCCAACCCTCTCATGTACATCATAACGAGCCGAGACAAAAACACGGGGATGACGCAGCGATTCCGCGTCACTGTCGATCCAGAGTCTGTCATGTACATCCCTGTCATGAATATCGACGAATCAGACTCTTCCACCGCCACTCAGCGAGACGACGTCTCACTGAATTTCACACCTAACGGAGCAAAGGAAATCGCGGAAGATGCAGGGCAGGCCCGGACATCCATGGATAGTTCGGTTCGAGATGCGATCTTGGGCGGTGCCACCGCAAGGTCAAGTATTTCGGCGGGAGGGAAGGAAGATCTGGGTGCCATAACCGGTGACATGATAACGTCAGCGCTGATGTTGCAAGGTGGACAAGAGGAAGAGATGACGAACGCACGGATGCAGAAAGATGTCGATAATCTTGATGAAAACAAGGGTAATGGTGATATGTTTGAACTCTTTGCTGGTGCAGTTTCGCACAGGATTAGGGTTGAAAAATTATACACAAGACTAGCCCAGGCCTTTATAACAAATATCTTGTACTGTGGTAGCATTTTCATCCAGAAACTTTGAGATTTATAGGACATGCTAATCAATTTCAAAAGTGCAAAGTTACCATGCGTTGAGGAATATGCATGAGATCAAAATTAGAATGGAAATAGTGCAACAACTGAACAAAAGTGAGAGTAAGCATAGCAACAGTATTCTCAGCCATTCATTGGTAATGAAAGCCTTCTTGGACTCGTCTGAAAATACACCTCATGCATATTCCAAAACAGGTGGCATTGAAAGTGTACAGACAAGGGGATATAGCATGGTTTTCTAGTTCGTAATTGTTTTCAAAACAAACATTTTATTTTGAATATACATATTTTGGTTTGATCAGGGTTTTGTGTAGTACCTCTATTTGAAAACAGGTGAACGGTAGCTTTTTCTTATGGGCTATTTTATTCCCACAACTTTGTCAAATGTTCAATGGTAAAATATTATGTTCACCTGAAATGAAAAAGAATCATATTTTAAAAGATGGATGGAATATCATGCATTGCTTGAAAGTGATGGTACAAATAGCAAAAGGGTACTGCACGTGGGACAAGCCACAATGTCTTTCCCAGCACAAAGTGGAGTAAAATTATTGTAATTATATAAATTATAAAAAATCTTTAATAAATGACAGTGAATTAATGTAATTTTATTTCTCTTTCAGATTCTACAAGCAAGAAGCCTGCTGCACAAGCCTGGACAAAGAAAACCCCACAGAGGAAGAAAGAGGTAAATAAATGAAGAGATGCCATCCATTCCAGAATATGCATGAGGTGTATATGGTATGGGCATCCCCCTCTGCACCAAGTTGCTCATCTACGCCTCATTGGCAAATGGAATGTAACTTGCGCTCAGTGAAATGAAGACTTTCTCTTGAAAATCAATGGGATGCAAAGAAGGGTGCCAATTTTTTTTTAACTGTCTGAAGGAGAGGGGTGTATATTTCATCTAAAATCACATTGTTCCTGGTCATATTCCATTGTGATATTTCTCATGCATACTCTCTAGGATATTTGTGATAAGATCAGCTCAAAATTGAATAGGATATAATTCATTGACTTCATACTTTTTTCAAGCTGAAATAGTAGGTGCGCAGACGTTAGACCTCCCATCATATCAATAAGACCACTTTCATTAAGTATTTAAATTTTCCCCAAGACAAACTACTGTATGTATTCAGCTGTCAAAAGTAATGAGAATACAATTGACAGAATGTTTTAACGTTGCTAGGTTGGACAAACATTGTAGCCTGTCCAAATTAGCAACAATGACAGCATACAAGCCACATTCCTTCTATTGAAACACAGTCATATGATATCAGGCGGTTTTAGATGGAATTTTTATGCGTTCTTCATACTCAGTCAAAGGTTATTTTTAGCAACCTAAAAGTTTGCAAGAGGCTTTTCCAGCATAGCAACAAGTAATGTATTCAAAGTGGATTCCAACGATTGAAGTTCATTTATCATCAGGTTTATGCAAAGCCACATAACATGTTCTATGCTTGTTGCCAAGAAACAAGTATAAATATAAATCTATTTGTAAACCAGCCTTATGGCATAATCCATCAGGAAATGCTGTCATTATCCAGTGGCTTTCCTGTTTACAGAAATAAATCGAGTACCAATATATTTTTTATTCATTTATGTTTCAGGCGCAGGAGGTGTTTGTATGCGAGTATCCAGACTGCGGACAGACCATTGTGGGCAAGTCAAAATACAGGGTACACAAACTGGGCCACAATGACAACAGACCCCATAAGGTATGCAGAGATTAAAACTTAAGGGGATCGAGAGAAATTGTTCTCCTAAAGCTTCTTTAATGTTTTTCGGGGAAGGGATTTAAAGAGCCCCGTTTAACCACAATCTTACTAGATGTTGACCCAGATTATAGCTCTCCTCAAACTGCTTCAGAGCCTGGAAGAGTGCTATTTATAGCTCCCCTACAAATTCAAAAGTACAGTCCCTGGGTATGCTCGATGACAGATGTGTTAATATTTCGAACCATCAACCTTTTCATGACAATTTATGTTACAGCAAATCCAATCGCTATTTCTAATTCCTGTAAAAGGGTTCACTAGAAAATCCATTTTTGTTTGTGCTAGAATGTTTCAACTAAATATATTGGCACAAAATTGACACTTAATGACTTGAAGGCAGAGTAAAAAAAAAAAAAAATTCTGCTCACAAAGGCTCTTTTTAGATTTTCTTCTTTAATAGCCACTGTAATATATTTTGCAGGGGCTATTTATAAGGTTGAGTGGGCTAATCGCCCTTTGCCCCAGTGTATTTGAAGGTATGTTTTATAATTTGCCTATTTGTGTTGAAAAACTGATTTTAAATAGTCACTGTATTTTTAGAACATTGAATCAAAAGATTTTGAACCAGACATCAAATATGTTCGATAAAAGATTATCTTTTGATTGTCCTTTGGCAGTGTCCACACGAGGATTGCGATTGGAGTTTCCCGTCGCCGTACAAGCTTAGACGTCATCTCGCGGGACACAGTGGTGCTAAACCGTTTGTGGTAAGTGAAAGCTTTTTTTCTGAACAAAATTTTTCCAAATAGGCCCCCTCAAATGGTTGTACTCCATTGACTGATCCCAATCGAAATTGCCTGAACTAAGAAAAAGAAAAGATAAATCTTTGTTAATTCATTATAAAAAGACATGCATTTCTGACAGTAACCACACAAAGATTGATATCTAAGTTTCCTGTCGCCATACAAGCTTGAATGTAGACATCACCTAACCAGTCACAGTGGTGCTAAACCGTTTGTGGTAAATGAAAGCTCTTATTCTTATGGAATATTGCCAAATAAGATTGAAATAAAATTTTGGGGTATAAGAGTAATATGCTTAGAAAATTGATGCCAGCGATTCCTTATTAAACCTAGATTATGCAATATCCAGCCAAATCCCTTAGATCTGGATGAGGGCTGGTCATGATACACCGTGATGCCAACCATTTCAGAATATGCACGTATGAGGTAAATGCAAAAAGGCTTTTGTGAATGAATGAGAGTTTGGTAATTGTTATGTTTACTCTCACTTTTGTTCAGCTGTTGTCTCAATTTAATTTTGACCTAATGCATATTCTAGAAGCATTAGCATCTCTAGAGTATGTCTGTATAAAGGAGCTTCTACTGTATTTCAGTGTGGTATCAAGGAATGCAACAAGCAACTTCAGGCTATCCAGATTACAAAGTTTTACCTCTAGATATATTTGTCTTTATTTCAGTGTGGCATGGAGAATTGTGGAAAGCAATTTTCTACCATCTACAACCTGAAGATGCATCTGAACTCGCACTTCAGACAAAGTGCAGAGATCTGCGAGTATGAGGGGTGTGGGAAAGCCTTCACATCGGCGTTACTCCTAAAAATACACCAAAGGAAGCACTTTGAGGAACAAAGGCTAAAGTAAGTCTAAAAATTCTTGGGTCGATTGTTCGAAATGGTCTTATTTATGTTCGATTAGCTATAGCCTGTCACACACCATACTGACATGTGATCTGATTCAGAAATTCTTGACGTAAAAAATTCAGATTAGATCCACTTGTTCGTTTGAGGGTTTTACAAAGATTGTTTATAAAGCACAGTTATTTAGACCGTGATATTTCATAAAACAAAGGTATTTTCTTAGGTGTGAATATCCTGGTTGCACAAACACCTTCATAACATATAACTCCGAGTTTGCATTAGCCAGTTTTTGTTAACCATGCAGTGATCTATGCATGTTTGATTGAGGTCTTTACAAAGGTTTTTTAATATTCCGAAGTCCTTTTAAATGCATCAACTTTATAAAAGATAGTCTTGTTTTGTATTTTCCTAGGTGTGAATATCCTGGCTGTACCAAAACCTTCACAACATCCAGCGCATTGGGCTCGCATCAAAGAGTACACGTCAAAGACGCAGTCGACTATCCATGCCCTTTTGAGGGCTGCAAGAAGGTTTACGACAAGGCGTGCAGACTCAAACTACATTTGCGTTCACACACAGGGGAACGACCGTTTAAATGCACGTTTGAGGTGAGTTGGAACTGCTGTACAATATCAATGAAATTTAAGAGGAAAGGGCACTTTGCTATATTACAGCACTAAAAGGAGAAGGGCCGCAAAATCTCAAAAGGCCATTTAGATGGGTACTGTGCCCAATCGGTCTCTTAGACAACCAAGTTGTGACCTTATGAGGAATGCAAGAAGGTTTACGACAAAGCGTGCAGATTCAAACTACACTTGCATGCACATACTGGGGAACGACCTTTTAAATGCACCTTTGAGGTTTTTGTCAGAACTGTTACATTATTTATCAATTGAATATATATATATATATATATATATTTTTTTTTTTTTTTTTTAATTCTTTTACTTAATTTTATGCAGTCTTGAAAAGAGATAACCTGAGACAAAATATAATTTCACTTGCCCGAAAAAAGCACTTAAAACTTAATGATAGCATTAGAATAAGGTGATTTCACAATATAATCAGCTCACATTTCAAAATCCAGATTAGCTTGACCCATGTTTGTTTCCATTTTTCCAACCATTATATTATGTGATTGTGACCCCTTATATTTCCTGTCCCAAGCAGATTTTGCCTTTGCAAGAAAAAAAATTGCTTGACAGTGACTTATACGAGCAAGTGCTCATGTAGCGCCCTGCCAAAACCATTCACAATTTATTGACACCATTTTGGTCTTCTGCCACTCCAGGGTTGCGACTGGGCTTTCACCTGCATACAGAAGTTGACTCGTCACATCGTCCGACACACCGGGGAGCGCAAGTACCGATGCAAATTTGAGGGATGTCACAAACTTTTCACCCGATTAGAGCATCTCAAATCTCATGAAGTCTTTCACAGCGGACAGAAGCCCTTCGCTTGCAAGGAAGAAGGTATGAAAATCAATGAAATCCTTAAATTTGCAATGATCAGTTGAAATAATCCTTTTCCATGTGAATTGGTGATTGTTATACTCATCAAGACCTGGAGGGCGTATTTGAGAGTTTGCGAGTTGCTTTGTATGTTGCTGAACTATTTCAGAATACAAGTCAAGCCGATGAGAGAGAAACTTCTTTTCAGCTGCTCTCTAGACTAATATTATATAATCTAAGCCAACTTTTATGGACAATTGTTCTAATATTGGATATTACTTTTATTAATCTTGTAGTCTCGTGACTTAGTAATTTACATTGTAACATATTCTCACTTCCCCTGTTCTCCCCAGGTTGCAACGCAAGATTTGCGGCCCGTAGCTCACTGTACATGCATCAGAAACGTCATCAACAAGCCAAGCCGATGAGAGAGAAACTTCTTTTCAGCTGCCCACTAGACGGATGTGATATGAGCTTTGCGAGCAAACTGGGACTGAAGAGTCACATCGTGAAGGGGCATGGCGTCCCACTGCCATTTACAGGTAAGACAGTTTTTTTCTTAGTGGCTCTAAAGTATGCTCAATGACGGGACATTTGGGCTATGAAGTTTGCGAATAGGGATGTTTGTGACCTGGGACACAAAATCTGCTACCCAGTATGCCAAGTTTCCAAGAAATAAGTGGAAATAACATCACAACATACAGTTAAGCTTCTTTCAGCTGTCTTTACATGGGAGTCCTTTTCAGGACTTACTTCATCAAACATCGTCTTTTCTTTTCTGCCAAAAGTCATTCATTTATATCTTCAAGCCTCTTTCCATTTCTCTATAGTTCCACGGTCTGAATCTGTGTCGTGTTTGGGACCATTTCTATTTTGGAAGCTTCTGAGACATACACTTGTAATAGTTCATTTAGCAGTGCCTCAGCACAATCTTACACACACAAATACCTATCAATTTTCGCTATAGCTCATTTATTTTGTCAAGGAAGTTGCTATGGAAAGATAAGAGTTTTGCAGTTTCTTGATTGTTTACTTTACCATGCAAAACTTTGTACACATCCATTTATTTTGTCTTTGTAGGTGGAGCAGGTGATTTTGAGCTCATTGGACTGGGTAACGACCAACTTCATGGATCAACTCCGAGCAACACTACTGCCGCAGCAGTGAGCACTGCACCCAGCGAGCCAACTCTGACCACTGTCACGCTACCGACAACGGTTACTCTTCCGACCATTTCCACTTCGTTAATCACGCCGTCTCTTCTCCAGCCAACACTCATCCCGCAAGTGTCGGCCAGTTTGACGAGCAGCCGCGACGAGGCGGCGTCCATTCTCGCGTCGGGTCTCCTAACAAACCAGCTCTTCATACCAAAGACGAATCCATCCACCGTTGCCTCCGCCGCCGCCACCACGACGACGACAGCCACCACTGAGCAATCAACGGACCCGGCTGTGCTTGCTTCATCCAGCGCCTCGCTGCTATCGACGCTGTCCATGATGACGGGCTCGTCCGGAGGCACGCCTTTGCTTATTGGACCATCCGGCGGACTAGTCCTCCCACCTGCGTTAACCGCACCCATCGGTTCTACCGCCCAACTCGGCGGCACGGCACCATCCATCATCCTTCCATCCTCATCACTTGTCTCATCATCGGTGACGTCGCCGCCGGTCGTGGTACCGCCGGTGACGGTGCCCGCCATGCCGAAGGTATTCCACGAGAATCGGAGCGGGTCGGCGAGGACGGACTTCCGGGCGGTGACGGCCAAGCATCCGCTACCGCCCGACGCTGTGCAGCACTTCAAGAAATCTGGTGAATATATTTCTTGGATTATGTTGTTGTTAATACAGAGATGCCACTCTTCAAGGATTTTCCAGGAAACTGTTCGACAGAAGTACAAAGTGTACAAAACTATGGGTGAAATTCAATTAATTATGTACATCTGACTTCCTACACATCATTCACGTCCGATTTGTAAATTAGGTTTTATGTTCTAAAGTGATTCTGGCTAGTTCACTCTAATACATGAAGTAAAGCTTCATAAAATACAAATGAATTGGAACATACTAAAAGGTTGATCAATTTAGATAAGTTCTTGTTGGCAAAAGTTAGTTTTCAGGAAATTTCTCAATATTGCATGCCAAAATTTTAATAATAATGATAATGATAATTTGCATTTATAAAGCGCCTTTTTGTAAGATTCAAAGCGCATTTTTAGAGAAGGTAGAAGAAATACAGAACAGGCCAACAAATGCATACATGTACAGAAATAACAGAATGAGAATACATGGATTTTTTTTCTCAAATTTTGCGTTCTTGGTGTGGAAATTTTCACTCTTGGTAATGCACAATATTATGTATACAAACGTGGTCACAAACGTGAAAATAACAACACATTAAAATGTCGAACTGGTCTTTAATTCTGAAAATATCTGTATGCTAAAATATTGGCTTATACAGTATGTAAATGTGGAATCTCTCATATTGTTGTTCTTTTCTGATTTAGTGATAGATGACTTGGATGTGGAATCCCTATCGCAGAGTGACTCGAGCCAATCCAGTGACGGTCCACATCACGCTACATTCATTCCTCTGAACATGATGACAAGTGCACAACTCACTTTGCTTATCTTTAACTCTTGTTCTTTTATTATTTAGTCATAGATGACTTGGATGTAGAGTCCCTATCGCAGAGTGACTCAAGTCAATCCAGTGATGGTCCACATCACGCTACATTCATTCCTCTTAACATGATGACAAGTGCGCAACTCACTTTGATTATCTTTAACTCTTGTTCTTTTATGATTTAGTGATAGATGACTTGGATGTGGAATCCCTGTCGCAGAGTGACTCGAGCCAATCCAGTGACAGTCCACATCACGCTACATTCATTCCTCTAAACATGATGACAAGTGCGCAACTTACTTTGTCTTTAACTCTTGTTCTTTTATGATTTAGTGATAGATGACTTGGATGTAGAGTCCCTATCTCAGAGTGACTCGAGCCAATCCAGTGACGGTCCACATCACGCTACATTCATTCCTCTAAACATTATGACAAGTGCGCAACTCACTTTGATTATCTTTAACTCTTGTTCTTTTATGATTTAGTGATAGATGACTTGGACGTTGAGTCCCTTTCTCAGAGTGACTCGAGCCAATCCAGTGACGGTCCACATCACGCTACATTCATTCCTCTAAACATGATGACAAGTGCGCAACTAACGCTGAGAGACCCTGCTACGGGAACGAGGTACATCCAGACTCAACTTCTACAGGTAGGAAAGAGGTTTTTTCTTTTACTGTTTTTCACTTTCACATTGTAGTTCAGTCGGTCTTATTGTAATTTAATTAGGCTGTGAAGTGAATGGGAGTTTTTTGGTTATTCCTATGACAAGTGCGAAACTTACTTTGAGAACGAGGTATATCCAGACTCAACTTATCTGCTTTACTTCGCTTTACTTACCTATCCATATATAACAAATGCCATTTCTTACCTGGCCCCCAAAATCTCGGCAAAAACAGAACTATAGAAAAACATAAATAGCCCCTAGCAACCCTGGGAAAC
>BQKZ01011776.1:0-15347 GCA_036244855.1 Temnopleurus reevesii | reverse complement strand
GCCTACCTGAAAATAACATATTTTTTTTTACCAGGAGCAGAACAATTTGGTGAGTAGGACAAAAAAAAGTTTAAAGAAAATCAGACAAGTAATAAAAAAAAGTAATGAATTTTCAATGATTTGAAAAAAAAGGGAATATTAGTGAAAATGT
This sequence comes from Temnopleurus reevesii, assembly GCA_036244855.1. Lineage (NCBI taxonomy): Eukaryota > Metazoa > Echinodermata > Echinoidea > Temnopleuroida > Temnopleuridae > Temnopleurus > Temnopleurus reevesii. Next base: position 15,196 of record BQKZ01011776.1, on the reverse strand, counting down.
TCAAAATGTTGCCAATTTGATGATGTAGCGGGTGAACTACCCATAATTTTATTTACATTTATTTGTTTACAATTATAGTGCAAAATTCACTGTTTCTTCAGAAAGAGTGTGTACATGTATTATAATGTATAAATGCAAATTTGGGATCTGCATATCTATCATGAAGATAATCCTAGAGTTAAAGTTTGAGGATATCATATTTTTTTGAGAAAATGGGACATTTTATATCATTGATATGAATATAATAAATGGTCAGTTGTGCACCTGGCATCATCAGTTGACAATTTGTCTAAACATTTAATCATTTATAACTTTTTTATTAGTTACACATTTTTCTTGAACTATTTTTGTTCTGTTCATTTGTATTTTTAAATTTGTTGTTTCCATCAATGTGAACATAAGTCAGACATTCAAAAACGATTTGCAGTTGCACCATGTGGTGTAGGGTTATCTTTCAAGAAAAAGTCCTGAAAAAGACGGAACAGGAGCTTGAAAAAGATAAAAACATGACGTTCCGAGAAGAATTAACTAAAAACTCTTCCTAAGGTGAAGGAATCATATTAAACTCTTGTGCTCCTCAGTTCTTCACTCGTGGTTCTCTCAAGTACCGCTCGTGATTCCTTCACCTGACGACGAGTTAGTTGATTCTACTTGGAACGTCATGTTTTTGTCTCTTTCAAGCTCTTGTTAAGTCCTTTTCTTGAAAGATAACCCTACACCACATGATGCAACTGCAAACCTCTTTGAATGTTTACTTCACCATGCAAGATCTAGTTTTCTTCATAAGTCAGACAATTTGATTTGATATTTTTAAATGACAAATCATAGTGTTTAACAATAAAAAGAATAAGAGAATAAAACAAATACATTATTAAAAAGAATTCATATGCAATTAGAGCTGGCTATTAAAAAAGAAACACTTTGAAATTTTGATATCGATATACAGTAGCAATGTTTTTTTCTGCTTGCATATATGGCCCCATGGAAGATCAACTTTTGTTGAATGGGCTACCCTGTTGAAATAATAAATAAATAAAATAGCAATAACAAAGGAACATGTAACTAACAAAAATTGTAAAAAAAAAAAAATGTGTTCATGTTTTCTTGGTATAAAGTTCAAACTGGCATGCAGAGTATTGTAATAGCTATCTCAATCCTGAATTAAATTTCTGACACATAATGAACTCTTATTTCCAAAGAGGAAGTTATTTCCAAAAAAATAAAAATTTTCAGCATAGAAGGGATTTTATGAACAACAAAGTCCAACCCAGAGATATCTTATTATTAAAATGGTTGCGTGTTTGTTGACATGGTGGCAATTCAATTTTAACCCTTTCAGAAGCCAAATTCTTTAATTCATTAATTACTATGATCCTAAATTGGCAACACTTACAATTTTAACTCTCATTTTAGAATAATCCAATTAGATTATTGTTACTAAATTCAATCTTTACTGACAAAAAGCATGTTAAAACGTTAAATGTTGCCAATTTGCATAAAAATAAAGGCTTTTCCATTATGTGTTGCCAATTTAAGGATTTGTGGAAATTTTAGTGATTATTTTCTTTTTATACAATATCTGCGACAAATGGTGAATGATGGCAGAATAGAAACAGTCAGATTTGATGAAGAGATTTGTTCTCTTTCTTCTCATGCTTAGAGCCCTGTATAAAAAATAATTAAATAATTTCCGAATAAGCAGACTTAGAAGTGTGATGTTAATCCTGGCCCCGTAACATAAAGGTTTGCGATTAATTGCTAATCTGATAACGATTGATATCAATCGCAAGTCTATGGCAAATCATGTACTAAAGTTTGCAATTGATCGCAAAATCAAATAGCGATTAATTGCAAACCTTTATGTTACGGGGTCCTGATCAACATCACCAAAAGAGTTTTATTCTCTTTCTTCTCATGCACGTGATATATATTTTAGAGACCTATATCAAAAGTCATTGAATAATTTCGGCATAAGCACACTCAGAAGTGTGATATTGATCCCGATCAACATCACCAAAAATTGTGCCCACGCTATGGATTACAGCAATCCTGACATCGATGTCTGAACACTGATGTCAGGATCGTGGTAATTCATTGTAGTATGAACGCTCCTATTAAAGGTATAGATTCGTAATGACCGGGATGCAGAAAGTGACGTTAAACGAGCTGATGTATTCATAAGTCGATTTACATGCCTAAATATATCTGTGTAGGATATTAGGAGTACATTTTTGCTTGTATTCTGTGTATTTTACGTCAAACACGTCAATCGGCCATTATTCCTACGGTGTTCTATTAAAGTGCTTTTGCACGGGGGAGCGTCGGCCTGAAATGGGCGGTGCGATCGGTGGTATTGACTGCGGTGTGTGAGTTTGCATTCATGTTGTACGTGAAGCATGTTTTGTAAGGGAGATTACGACCGCAGCTTGATTTTTTATTTTGCGATAATTAAGCCATTTCTAGGTCGATTTCATTCAAATAAACTATGAACATGCTCTAATTTACTATTGAAAAACTGCATTATGGTAATAATTTTACTGCAGCTCGCAAACCAATTAAATATCTGAAGCGCCCTCCTCCCAAAACTGGTCTATTGCTTTCAGTGCCAGAAGGGATACCAGTGTTGGGTATTGCATGAAACGGTTTATGAAACATAACCCTGAGCTGCTATAATTTCCAAACAGGGCATGGCCAACAATTTGTTAAACTATACCAGGGAGTGTTTACTTACATACTCAAGAGGCAGAATTGTCATATTCAATATATCATCTAGCTATGAATATCATTATCCTCATTTTTCACATCCTATTTATGTATTTATTATCAAAATACACATCTCTGCATAATGAATGAAGAAACAAAAATGAACTAAAAAGAAAACAAAACAACACACACTAACGTATTAAGTTTCGGTTTCTGTAAAAATGAGATTTTCCCACAAAAATTCATATTTTTAAAGGAGTTGAAACGATTGATTGAAAATGGCTAGATTTTCAATGCAATCATATTTTTAGATTCACAGTTTTGTTTAAAAAACAAAAGCGGCTGAATTAAAGAATTGGGAGTACAAGCAAAACCTGAACATATCAAAACTCTTCTAAATTACTTTTTCATGTCAGATTAAAAGATTTATAGTTTATTACCCATTTTCTCTAGCTCCATACAAGTATGTATAACAACATAAAAAGTAAATATTTCATTATTGTTTCGCTCCTTTTGTTAAACTAGTTCAGGTAGTCATTAAAATATTCAGTTCTTCACGCACAATAAACTAGAGAATTGCAATTCTTGTATTGACCAATCTATCACTTTGTTTTACCGATCAAATAAAGGTGCTATTTGTATAGTGCGTGTGACTTATTCAATAAAATGATTACACAAATCTAATGGGCTGGTTATTCAATAGGTGTGTGATTATTAATCTAATAATCTCGACTGCAATTGATAATTTTCTGATTGATAATCTCGACTGCAGTCATACACTGGAATTAATTTAGTGCTCCATTTTGTAGAGTATTATATAATATTTGGCATTGTAATCCATAGCAAGAAAGAAGATAAATGTGAAAAATACCCATTTGAATCATAAAAACTCTGTATCATTGCCAGTTATCAAATAAATGATTTTTATTAAATTGAATCATGACATGTTTAATAATTCCCTGTGTTTGAAAACAAATTGTGTTGGTAACTTCATATATAGATTTGATGGCAAGATAGTGTGTAGATACAGGTAACTTTGCCTCTGTCAAATCTGTTGGGACCACACAAATTTCTTCGCCTTATGAGAATTTCGAATTTCAAGAGGCTAATCACAAGGGTTTTGTATGATTTGTTCCAGAAAATCACATTGAATTATAAGCAATTATTTGACTTAGACAAGTTTGACTTGGGCAGAGTTGACTGTATTTTCAATCCAATTAAAAATATAGAACTCATCTTTCAAATCTAGGAATAACAAAATTGCACCAGATGTGGTTATTTATCCTGAAAGGTTTAACAAGACACTGTACTCAAAATCAATAACGTACTGTACATAATTGAATGATACATAAATGTGTGGGTGATTCAGACCTAAAATGTTGCGGATTGTAATAAATACCAGTCTAACCCACAAACAAGGAAATATCATGCACCACTTCTCCCTTATTGACTTTATTACTTTTAAAGTACCATCATTACAGGATAGCAACTTCCTTTATTTGAATTTCAGGGTGTTAAATTCCCTTTTCCATCAGATTCATGAATTCCCCTTATTGATTTTTCAATGCATATTTCAATGTGATACAATTACACTCGGAAGTATCAGGTAATGATTTGTTGTAGCACAAATTGAGTTCAAGGAATAATTTTCCAGGTATCACATAGAAATTTTCTGTACAGGATATATTTCGTTTAACAAATTTTTTCATACAGAACTTTACAGTGTAATGTTGAAAATCTTTCCTTAACATCTCAAACTGCTAGTCAAATTTGAAAAGTGAAAACATTCCGGCTGGAGTTCCCTCATTTTTTGTCAACAAATATTGATTAGATGCTCTAAATTTCTTAAAAAATAGGATTGGTTGATAAGAAAAAGCCGGGTTTTTCCATATAAAAAAAAATTGGAATGCATTTCATGTAGTAAACAAGATAAGGGAGGGAGTGATATTCATAATTATAATAATAATAATAATATATTACTTTGAAGCAAAATACGCCAGAATAAGTGCAAAAAATCTTCTCCTAATATTGTACACAGTTATATTTAGGCATGTACATGTAAAGCAATTTGTGAATACATTGGCTCATTTTACATAAATGTCTGCATCTCGACCATTACAAATCTATACCTTTAAACACATGTACATGTAGTCAATGTGCCATATCATAGATTCTGCTACTGTACGTGTCATGGAAGCAAGTCAGAATTTAGAGACCATTTTATGTTTCATAGATAAAGAATGTGATACAGAATGTGCATTTGAAGAGCTAAGTTGTAGAAGGAATTGTGGGTCAATTTTCAGGAATAAAAACAAAACATGTTTCTCTTTGCAAGTTCATTTTCGCCTCTATGAAACAAAACAAGTTATTGAATTTACCATATTTCTATCTTTCTGATTAAAATAGGCATAGGAAAGCTATTTTGTTTTGGGACTATCAATCTTTTATTCTCTATTGATACCAATATATTTGATTAGTACATTATGTTAATTATTCGTTTTATTGATGTTTTCTGTTGTTTATGTCCGATTTATACGTTTTCTTTTGGACCTGCAGACGAACAGAGCAATTAATGGTTCTATATGGAGTGCTCCAACCGGGATTTTATCATATCAATTATTTATCTTTGCACTTGTTTCAGTTTTGTATATATACCGGTATTCATAATTTATATTGTTTTTCAGTGTATTTTCAGTCACTTTTTACTAAAACTAAAACCAACCATCCAACCAAAACACTCAGAGACTAATGAACAGTGATCTTTCAAAACAAGGAAATAATATTTAGTGTAAATAAGTCTGAAATTCAGTGAATTTCATAGTTTTTACACAATTAAATATTGTCTTTGGCTTGAAATATTTTGGAAATATATTATTTTTAAAGGATTCATAGGTCCTTAGGAGTGAGAGGCTGAAGACTTATTTTCATATAAAAAGTAGTAAAAAATACAATAAAATAAAAATAAAACCAACCAACCAACCAACCAAAACACTCAGAGACTAATGAACAATGATCTTTCAAAACAAGGAAATAATAACCTGCTAGTGTGCATAAGTCTGAAATTCAATGAATTTGGTAAAGTGTTTTACACAATGAAATATTGGCTTTGGCTTTAAATATCTGGGAAATATATTATTTTTGGAGGATTCATAGGTCCTTAGGAGTGAGAGGCTGAAGACTTTTATCTAATGTTCATATAAAAAAGTGAAAACTAAGCAGGCGAAATGTAAAAAAAAAAAATCTATCCAACAGACACTAAACTATCTTTAAAGAATTAAAAAATTGTATTCTTGGAAAACTAAACAATATAATAGACTTTGGTCTAATTTTCAGATAAAATGTAGTAACAAGAACATGAAATTTAACAATTTTACACACGTACATTACACTATCTTTAAAAAAAATGGCATTCTTGTAAAACTAATTTTCTTCCTTGCCACAATGGACATAGATCCTTCTGCAAATGAGTGAATCATTTACTTACTTGGAGCATCTATCGCCATGGAATTTGGCAGAGCACAAATCTGAAAATCAAACAAAAGAAAAAGTATAAAAAGGTTAGTGAGTAGCTAAACTTTGGTTGTCAGGCAGTGTGTACACATTGGTTATACACTCTTGGACTTTAGAATTAAACAGGTCATTAACAAAAGAACAACTTTTCTTACTGTTTTCCTGCTGAATGGAATAGGCCAGTTTACTACAGTAATATATTCAAATTTAAGCCAGTCTCTGTAGTTACGTTGTATAGGCGGGTTTACTTATATATTCAAATTTATGTGCATTTAACGTACATGTAGTTACGTGGTATTCCATAGACCGGTTGATAACAATAAGACTACAATAATTGGAATCCAGTTTGCATACATTACTTGTTGCTGTGTCGGGCAAGCCTCGGGCAAACTTTCTGGTTGTCAAGAACAACCTTTGTGTTAGAGGTGTGTATAAAATTTGCATCTATTAGTAAACCCGCCTACAATGTATTCTCTAGAAAGCTCAGTTACTATAGAAGAACAATACTTAGAATCCAGTTTGCATATAAGTTGTTGCTATGACAGGCAAGCCTTGGGCACGCTTTTGGGTCATCAAGAACAGCCTTAGTGAACTAAGAACGCATAAAATCTGCATCGCAAACCTACCTATTAAATTCATTAGATCATCACGCATGAAATACCCTTCACATAAACAATTTTATAACATAGAGCATTTTTGAAGTTTAGTGAACAAGTAAACTGCCAGAGATAGAGAGCAGAAAAAAAGGTTGGCAATGCGGTATGAAGTTCATGGACTTTAGAACTTAACAAGTGATTAACAAAAAACAACTTTTTTAAGCAAGATTCCTTATGAATTGGACTGAATTTATTGGGCTCTATATAAGATGACATACATTTTATTCACATAAGGGTATTGAAGGAATAAAGCAATAAACAACATTATACCATACATTATTGTAAAACACAATTTGACAAATTAAAAACATAACGTTTAGTACAAACAAGTAAACTTTGGTTTTCAGGCAGAGCAGAAAAAAAAAGGTTGTTTATGCAGTATGAAGTTCTTGGACTTTAGAACTTAACAGGTCGGGAACTAAAGAACAACTTTTTAATAACATTCTTGTTAAATTTGATTGAATTTATTGGACTCGATACATTTTTTTATTTCACATAAAGGTATTACTGTGAAGGAATAAAACCATTAACAATAGCATATCATACATGATTATTAAGCATAATTGGACAAATCAAAACATAAAGTTTAGTGAACAAGTAAACTTTGGCTGTCAGAGAGAGCATAAAAGAGGTTGGCAATGCAGTACATGTATGATGATCTTGGACTTTAGAACATAACAAGTTATCAACAAAAGAACAAGTTTTTTTAAAACAACATTCCTGGTGAATCAGATTGAATTTATTGGACCCTATATTTATACTTTATTTACATAATGGTATTACTGTAGAGAAATAAAACAGCAAACCTCAAAACCCATCTTTATAATTCCTAATGTAACTGAATGTATGTATTTTTAAGCAGTGCTTTGTACATTGTATCCTCTGGAAAAAGCGTAATATATAAATTCAATTATTATCATTATTATTATTATTCATAACATAATGTAAGTCAGACAGCTTGATTTGATAATTTTATAAACAACAAAATCATAATGTGTGACAATGGTCTTTAAACGAAATATTGCATTTTAAGGTTGGGTTCTGGTCAAATCCATACTGATATGAGTCCTTTATATAATATAGGAACTTTTCAAGAGCTAAGTAGATCACAAAGTCCTGCTGTAAAGCCTAAAGGAATGATGATTAGAATCAAATTTAATTTCCTTATAGAAATATGATGTACCAGTAGCCCTCATTGAACTTACAATGTCTTTGAATGAAATATTAAACTTTTAAGTTGGGTTCTGCTCAAATCTATACTGATATATGAGTCCTTTAGGAACTTCTTTGTAACTCAGTAGATCACAAAGTCCTGCTGTACATAAAGGAATGATGATTAGAATCAAATTTAATTTCCTTATAGAAATATGTACCAGTAGCCCTCATTAAATTTAATGTGTGACAATGTCTTTAAATGAAATATTGCATTTTGAAGTTGGGTTCTGCTTCAAATCTATATATGTATGGGTCCTTTATGAACTTTTCAGGAGATCAGTAGATCCCAAAGTCCTACTGTAAAGGAAAGATGATTAGAATCAAATTTAATTTCCTTATAGAATAAATGTACCGGTAGCCCTTGTTGGTTTTGGAGGAAAAATAGAAGCTTTTCCCTTTTCCGTAAACATCATACATATGTCAGTTCAAATTACCCTTGGGGGGAAATTTGGCACAATATACCAAAAACCACATGATATCGCTTAGGTAAATAGTGTAACTATCAAATGTATACAAAGTTCATACATATTTAGAACATTTCCTTGGGTTATTAATCACATTTTCCAAAACCTATTGTTTAAAAATAACGTAGGAAAAACTGTGGAGGAGCTACATGTACCCTACTGAGATATGAATGAATGAATAACTGTTCAAGATTTTCACAGAGGTTTAATTTTCACGAGTTTCGCGGTCTTTGCCTTGCAAAAATTTCCACTTGGTATGATGCACATTTATATGTGTACACACACTGTCAAAAAAAAGAAAATAACAGTAGAACAATGTGTCAAACTGGGCCACAATCGTGTACATATCTGTACGGTAAAACATTGTCTTATACACTAAGGCCCGTATTCTGATGTCAGGTTTAACTTAAACTAGAGTTTAATTCTGTGGTTTAAGTATGGGAAGCCAAAAGAAGCCAAATCTATAACAGTCGGTGTTTAATTTACCAGCACATTTGACACTCATAGTATTAAAAACGCTCTTGGTATAAAAACTTGAATAGTTTTCTACATTATTTGAGCATGGGAAAAGAGAGCAGTTAACTTAAGAATTATACAATTTTAATAAAATTTTGGCACTTTGGGCTACCCATACTTAAACCACAGATTTAGACTCGAGTTTAAGTTAAACCTGCTATCAGAATACGGGCCTAAAAGTTTAAGTTCATCCTGCCAAGTGGAAATGGTGTGAAAACATCCTAAAATTTCCTTTCACTAAAATTTAAGCATTTTAGATGAGATCTGACTTCCCCCAACAAAGAATGACAGGCACCCCAGGGCGTGTTTCACCAAATTGTTCTTAAGTTGCGCATGAATTTAAAATAGACTGGAGTATGTTAACAAGTGTAATATACATAAGATTCACAATCATTCAGCAAAAGAACTGATGCCAGTCGTGCGTAAAGTCGTTCTTAAAGTCTTTTGTAACTTGAGGAACAACGCTGAGGTGACCCCAGGTGTAAATCTATACATTGTATCATCCCTGAAATACAAACTGCAGTGAACATTTTGTTTGTCAAAACGGGAAAAATGACCTGCACACTTTTCAAATCATATTTTCTATCCTAAGTGCTTTTTAAAATAATGGCATAAGCAAAAAAATAATAAGGAAAATTATTCTTAATTTATCACATTAAGAGAAGAGTCTACCCCAAACGAATAATTTCTTAAGAGGAGCAGAAAAAATTGTTGAGTAAAACAAAAAGAGTTTGAGGAAAATCGGACAAGTAATAGGAAAGTTATGAATTTTCAAAGATTTGGAAAAATGAGCAAATCAGTGAAAAATTTTCAAACATGTTGCCAATTTGATGACATCACGGGTGCACAACTATCAAGAGTTTTCCTTATATCTATGGTGCAAATTCATCATTTCTACAGAAAGATACAACGTTTGTATGAATGTAAACATGCAAATAGGGGATCTACAGTTGTACATATCTATCGTGAAGATATCCGATAGTTAAAGTTTTAAGAAAATCATATTTTTTTTGGAAAAAATAACAATTTATATTAAACACTGATATGAATATGATAAGTGATCAGTTGTGCACCTATGATGTCATCAGTTGCCAATTTGTCTAAATATTGAAACATTCATAAGTTTATTATTAGTTGTCCGTTTTTTCTAATTTTTTTTTTTTTTTTGTTCGTCTGAATTTTCTGCTCCTGTTGAAATATTATTTTTGGGTAGACTCTTCTTTTAACAGCATTACCTTTACCTTTATGTGGTATCAATATCAATTTGGTCATAACTCATATAGTTTCATGTGATATTTCACAGATCATTAAAATAATAGGAAATGATGATTAATGAGAGCCTTCTACCCACTGAATAACAATGATTCTGAATCCGGCCCGATTCTGTTTCAACCGATAAGAACAAACAGCGAATCCACCCTCTGTCAACATCGTAAATGAACAAACACTGTGACATATCGCACCAGAGTTGCACCAACACACACTGACTGACGGACTGACCAAAATACTACACTCTGTACATACATGTACTAGGTTTATTGTAAATTAGTGTTATTTGGGTATCTGAGCCCCCCCCCCCCCCCCCCCCCCCCCGGCAATATTTTGCTTGTTACATGTAAAATCAATCCCCATGTAAATATTCCATTCTGACAATAAAAAGGTGCTCAGACTTCAAAATAGTGTATTTTCCAAACTGATCGATGCGTAATAAATTAAATAGTGACTCGAAGACTACATGTAGTTCACATACAGTGTAGTGAAACAAAGGAGCGGACACATAAAAGAATGCGTATGCATTCTCAAAGGCTCGCATAGAGCCTTATAGCAAAATACTACACTCTGTACATACTAGGTTTATTGTAAATTAGTATTATTTGGGTACCTGAGGCCCCCCCCCCTGCCCCACCCAATATTTGCTAGTTACATGTAGTCACTAACTAATCAATCCCCGTGTAAATATTCAATGACAATAAAAATGTGCTCCTGAAGATTTCAAAATACATGTATTGTATTTCTAAACTGATCAATGCTCATGATAAAAGAAATAGTGACTTGAAGACTAGCTCACAAAGTGAAACAAAGGAACGGACATGTAAAGAATGCGCATACATTCTCAAAGGCTCGCATGGAATATAAGCAGGACCTAAGCAAGAGCATAAGTCGGTCTTGAACATGCCATTTATTTGCTTGTAAATCTCCTTTATAGCGACATTGAGGTAATCGACATCATGCTGGATGAAGTTACATGTATTTGGAGTTAATCTTCTCCACTAAATCAATGTACAAAATACATTTCCTTTTACCTCTGAAACTCTTTAATCACTCAGTTCTGGATTTATTGGGTGGTACATGTTAATAAGTTGAGCTGCAATCATTAGATTTTTTGCCAATTTGGTGTCTTTTTGATAGATCACTAATCTCAATCTCAAATCAGCAAAAAATTAACCAATTTTTTACAGGGCTGCACGAATTGCGATTGCATTGCAATTTGGAAATACTTAATCGTCATTATTTGATACATTGCCTTTAATACAGAATATTGAAAAAATATGAATATTTTGGGATGCCTTTCAAATATAATCAATGCAGTAGATCATCATGACAAAAATTATAAAGTGAAGTTTCAAGTACTTTAATAGTAATGATAATCGTGTCATAAAATGTTGCCAGTATCATGAAAATTGACTGTTTTACGCCAAAACAAAGTTGTTTTCATTTGCCCATATTAAGGGGACACGACATACTGTACATGAATCGCCATGATCAAAGCTGACAATTATCAAATTAACATTCCCTAAAGTTCTGCACACAACCATGCAATTACATTCTCCCCATAAAAAGAAATTTTCTTGAAATATAAAGTGTCTTTTGAATGAGAAAATAGATATAATTTTGGTCAGCAGGTCTTAAAACTTCCACACATCTTGCAAAAATCAATGGAAAATAAACAATTTATATCATTAGAAAAAAAAATTGATAAAGGTATACACATGATTGCATAACAGGGAATAATTTTACTTTTCACATACTGTACTTTACAAACATTGAGGAAATATTTTAGTTGTACAGATTTTTATATGTGAAAAAAATTGCTAAACAAAACAACAAATTATTTAGTACAGTAATTTTGCAAAAATGCATCTATAGCAAAGTGAAATGCGATACCAGGAAAATCATTCCCTGCACAAGCGTGATTCTTTTTCGAATATGAAAAGTAATTACGTAAAAAATTCTTACAAGAATTCTCATTTCCTGATGGAGAAACCGAAACATGGTCGATGACCATTACGCAGAAGTTGAAAGTAGCGATTGTGTGTTAATTTCTGATTCTTGTAGAAATATCAACCTTAAAATGAACAGTATATGTATAAGCCAATATTTTAGCATCTAGATATTTTCGTGACTTTGGACCAGTTCAACACATTGGCGTGTTGTAATTTTCACGATTTTGATAGTGCTTGTAGACATATATGTATTCACACAAAGTGGAAATTTTCGCAAGGCCAAGACAGTGAAATTAGTAAAAATAAAACCAACGTGAAAATTTCACCTTTTTAATATGCAGTAATATTTATGATTTAATGGTTAGAACTAATATATCCTGCTCAGATGTTATCATATCACATGAAATTCCACTCTGCAAGCAAATCAATATTGATTCTTTTATAATGACCTTGTCAGCCTACATAAACATCCAGAGGGAAAATGGGGAAGGGTACACATGAGTAATTATTTCCCCATAGACCCCTGAGTCATTTTGCATATTTTTAAAAATTCATATAAAATCAGCAATATATTAGGTTAGAAAGTGTTTGGTAGCAATTGAATGGAAATCTTATAAAAAAATTGTTATGTCTTTATTATTCTGCATTCAAAACTACCTTTTGAACGGCTCATATTTTAGAAATCACCTCTAACATAGCAACATGTTGTGAATCAATAAACTCCATACCCCTTAGGAGGTAAATTGACTCTATCTTCCGCTGTGCAAATAGCTCCAAATATAGAAAATTATTGGGTCCTCCTTTTGATAAAGAAAGGGCCTGTATTCATTAACTAATATCCACAATTAAATAATGACTCATTCACATAGATTCTATTAATAATCAATAATAACTGAACTCCATTGGATTGCCTCGGGTCTAAAAAATTCATCCTCAATGGTTATGCTTGTGAAAACCTCTAAAACCTCCAAGCCCCATATGCACCGAAAGGTGTACCTGTGCGCTACAAGTAGCCACTATCATTATTATCATTATTAAAGAAAAAAAGGGCTTCTCCTCGGCTTATGAATTGGCATTGCTGAGCCCTGCCTCTAGTCTCATTCAAGACCTCAACTTTCACGGTTTTAATAATAGTGATTATAAATAAGTTCTTATAATATAGCGCCTAAGACTAACTTTCTCAGTTGTCCCTATAAAGCGCTCTGAGATAGACAATGTAGTATTATTACCCTGGCTTTAGCAGTGCAGCTGTCAGTAGGAAAAAATTCCTGCCAAGTACCCATTCACCTCACCTGGGTCGAGTGCAGCAAAATGCGGATGAATTTTTTTGCTGAAGGAAATTAACATCATGGATGGAGATTTGAATCTATGACCCTCTGGTTGAAAGGCGAGGATCTAAAGCACTACACCCAAACGCCCAATAAATACCTGTTCTTGGGGTTGGTCACAAGGGGGTTCAAGAATTTTCCAACTCTTCAAATTTTCATAGGATTATAGGATAGGATGGTATCCTGAAATCGCTCTTATCTTTCTTCCTAACTTTCTTCTTATCTCCCTAACACACTAAAATCCTTCCATATTCTGAAAGTCTTCTGTTCAACTGATATTTTCTCTTGAGGGACCACCTTCTTCCTATCTTCCATCATGTCTATTTTGATCCCTTGACCACTCATTTAAACAGTCACATATGAAAAAAAAAACAATAGCTGCTTAGCAACATCTCTTACATCATGGCTAAGGGTCAAGTTGTGCCTTACTGCGTAATTGATACATGTATATTGCGTGAATTGCGCTACGTGCTTCCTGAAGCAAAATCAGTAAAATGATTATATTGCCCTTGTGGCTCAGATGAAACATGAAACATATGTGGGTAATTCTTCAATGAATTAAAATTACTAATTTAACGGGGAATTTTCAAGAAAATTTCACCTCTTTGACATTTTTATACAAGTATGGTCTCCTTCTTGCTTGTTGAGCACACTTTACTCAGTAGTACATGTAAATGATCAAATTAAAATTTATCTGAGATATGATAGCCGACCCTATCATAAATATTTTCTCAAATATGGGGAAAGTTAAGAACAAAGCTATAAAAAAGATAAGAAGATTTTCAGAATACATCCAAAATCATTGGGCGTGTATGTAGATTATTATTACGTGATAAATCTTGTGGGCGGGGTCAGCTAATCAGAAGTTAAGAAGAAAGTTAGGAAGAAAGTTAAGATGAAAGATAAGAACGTTATCAGAATACCAATCTAGGAAAGTGACAGAGATAAAGAAAAACATTCGAATGGAGAATGATCTCAGAATACTGCCCATGGTCTGGGCAAAAAAAAGTCTTGATTTGATTACAATTAAGAAAATAATACCAACAGATTAAAAATGGTTTGAAGTAAAATGGACAATGAATAAGAAATTTATGATCATTTTCATAAACTCACTTAGTGATTTTCATGAAAATTGACGAATTTGGTCACCTGATCAATATGACACATTTCATGCAATTCTCTGCAAGTAGTTTATTATCTAGATTGCTTTAACAGTTAAAACCCTCTTTTTCAAACCTTTATAGGGAAGAAAATTGTCTTTTTTGTTGATAAATACTTTAAAAAATAGGTTAAAATGGATTCATAAAACTATAAATTATGGTAAGATACCAGTACCAGTCAAGAAGTGCATGACATAGTCACAATTGCATACTAAATAACACTTACCAAAATTTCGCCAATTTGCTTGAAAATCAAATGTCAGTTTTATTGAAATATAACGGTCTTATATATTGTCCGATTTGTGCTTTTAAACGGATCCCTTTACAAACAACGTACCATCAAAACACTAACTCTAGTAACCATGCTAACAGTATTGGAGTGCATAAAATACTGCAATACCCGCTCCCCCCCCCCCCCCC
>BQKZ01011775.1:0-12305 GCA_036244855.1 Temnopleurus reevesii | reverse complement strand
GCCATTTTTCTAACGTCATGCAAGTTTCCAAGCATGTCGGACGGAATTTCCCACCTCAAAGAAAATAGTCCTGTTTCATTACTTATTCTCAACTTTAGTAGTCCATTTTATTATTATGCATATAACAGCAGCCCATTCTATTAGTTTATCAACATATTGGAACCAGATATGATGAATTGTACATTTCCTGCAGTTTTAGAAAATGGTAACACATATTTTTCCGTCCGACATGGAAAATTTTACAAGAAGTCATTTTTGCAAAAAACTACTGAGAATTTCATTGCTTCTCCCTAGTCAAGTATCAATGATTTAGGTATAGTTCAAGCACAAAAAGTATTTTTTAAATATGCTTTCAAGAAACTGACTTAAAATCACTTTGACTTTTTTCCGTCCGACATGAAAGAGGCATGTCGGACGGAATTTCTAGAATTCAAGCCAAAGTAGAAGTTTTCTATGACTCAAAATGTTCAACCCTTTAGCATTTTCAATTATTTTAAGTAGTTTAAAACTGTTTTTATTCAAACAACAAAATCAATTATGATAATTTGATTTATTGATGTAGTTTTTTTTCAAATAATACATAGTATCAAAGCTAATATGAATTGAAGATAGATTGCAGTCAAAATGTTATCAATGATTTTATGTGAGCCATAGTTCTTTATATCTATCCCTATGTCAAATGGTAATAAAGTTATAAAAGAGCAATCAAGTATATGATTATCTTCAAATATTTTCAAATACCTCAATGTAGATGGAAAATAGTGTAAAGAATAATTCCTTCCGACATGAAAAAAGTCATGTCGCACAAAATACATGTTGCATACATGTAGTTTTACGTTTTTTAATTGTAACCATGATTTAAATGTTAAATGCCTAGATTTTTTTTTTTAATATAGGTACATACATGCGAGTCCAGATATGAGTATTGAGAATAGCAACAATACTTAATAAAAACAAAATTAAGTGTTTTTCAGAGCATACCTGACTTTGACAAAGGTTAAGACTTAGAATGGCTGTTTTTGTGTATCTACGTGGCAAGATATCCAGGTTCAGGTAACAAGGAGAGAGCTTTCATTTGCCCAAATCTAGAAATAATTCATAATAATAGTGTGCATGGATAGTTTAGGCATCATATTATTTTAAGAGCACTAAACTTGGTAAGAATGTTTCTGACAAAAACCTAAAAGTGTAATTTAAGGAAAACACTGTAGAAGCCTATTTCCCAGGGAACACATTTAATAACACCCATAAGACAATTCCAGAAGAACTACACAAATGTACAACAGTGAGGAAGCAGTTTGAAAAGATAACAAGAGGGGGGGGGGGCATTTATTAATGCTGTTAATTGAATTCCAACAGAATGTTATGGATTCTTCAGGGATGTTGTCAAGTGGAAAACCATGGACAGTACTAGTATTCTATGTCCATGGAAAGAAGTCTTCAGGAAAGCTGCCTGAGAAGAATTCCCAATCTGGTTGTGATACAAAATTACTTGTACAATGTAGGCCTACATGTAGGAACCAACAGCACTTGTATGTCCAAGGAGTATTCAACAGTCAATTTTTTTTTATATGATTGTGGATATTATGAACATATTACAGAACAAGATTCACTCTGATATGCATTAAAATATCTGTCTATTTACAATGTTGAAAGTGATTTTGAAAGGCTTTCTGCTAGGTAAGATAGATGGATTATCATGCTTTTTCAGGTTGGAATAAATTGCCCTAATTCACTTCACTTCAAACTATGAAATAGGAGTAAATTTCATATTCCTATACTTTGTAAGCAACAACTTCTGCAAACAAAACATTGCAATTTCATTTTCAATTTATTGCTTATTATTAATATTTAAATGACCCTCAAGCAATTTTCCAAATCAAACAATATCTGAAATGGCACAGGATGATTCTAAATTTTGTCTAACTTTTGTATTCACTTCTGAAATGGAGTATAATCAAATTGTATGACTATGTGAAAAGCTATAAAAAAAAAGAATAAATTGTAAACTGCCTGGAATGGAAAAAAGGTGAATTTAGAGGGAAACTAATTCTAATTACAGTTAATCATTTCATTGAATATATCAAAATGACATTTTACTAGGCAGGCTGATATGTTATCAAATTGTTTTGCATGACTACAAGTTTAAGATTGTGAGAAAGTCCAAGGGCATACAATACATACTGTTTTGAGATGAAATTGTCCAGAACTCCTAGATCAGTCATTTATTTCAGTGGTTTTTATATCTTTTGCACTAATTACAAGCACTAAGAACCTTATAAATATTTTCCTGCAAGTCAATGAACTCTGTTCAGAAAAAAGGTGAAATTCCCATTGATATTGTGTAGTGTCTATGTGACCGTGTCGGACGGAATGACCATGTCGGACGGAATTTTATTCAATGTTTCCCTTATTTAAAGACAAAGAAGAAGTTTTTAGAACTTTTTATCTGTCTGCCACATTACTATACAACCTAACTCTTCTATCAAAAGTAAAAAATTCAGAATTTGGGAAAGTTGCCAAAAAAGTAACATTTTCATTCCGTCCGACATGATAGATTCCGTCCGACATGGCCCATCTTTGAACGGCTACAGTTTCCATACAAACAATGTTTGATCAAAGAGCTTTTAAAAATAAAATCATTGAATATTAGGCTGTTCATTTAACTATAACTTTATAGCTGATCAGTGAAAGTTTCGATAGAATACAAACTTCAGTGAAAAAAGTCAGGGGTACCCATTTCTATCGATTCCGTCCGACATGGTAAGTTTTTCCAATGTAGAATTTTAGTAAAATGGAATATTAAAAAAAATACCCAAACTTGGTGGTGATACCTTGGCCCACCCTCTATATCCATGAGCAATATTATTAGCCCAATACCTCTGGAACAAAAATGACAGCAACTTTTGCTATCAAATTCCGTCCGACATGATTACGACAATTTTGAAACAGGCCCGGGTTAGTCACTGTCTGGCTTATTTGTACTTGTGTTTGTGTTAACTTGTACATAGCAACAGAGTTTATGAAGAAAAAAATACTGTAATTTCTCATCCCACACTCTCAATCTCAATCAGTATGATATGTGACAATTCAAATTTGTCTGAAATACAGTCAAATCTGCCCAAGTCAAACTTCGGTATTAAGCTGAACAGTCACCCAAGTCAAAGCGCTTTTTCAAAGCAAATCATGCACACCCATTTATTCTCTACCAGATATTGAAACCCAAGCTCCAACATTTTTCCCTATAGATTTATCTTAGACAGAGTCATGCATGTTAAAGAGAATGTCAGAAAATGTAAAATTTACATAGTGTTAACAGTACTCCCCTCATGTATCCCCACTCTCAAGTAAATCTCCATGTTTTAAAGTAATATGATGAATATTGTTTGATTCACAGGGATTATTGGGAAGAAACATGTCAGACCAGAAGCAGTCTACCCATTTGACTATTCTGAGACACCTGAGGATAACATTCCCATCATGCAGTGTGGAAGGAACATTACAAAATAAATCTTCATATTTTACAGTAATATGATTTATTTTTTGTTTCATAGGGATTATTGGGAAGAAGCATGTCGGACCAGAAGCGGTCTACCCATTTGACTATTCTAAGACACCAGAGGATAACATTCCCATCATGCAGTGCGGAAGAAACATCACGTTGATGAAAGAATATGCACGAGAGTTTTTGTCAAGCAATGATACCAGGTAAATAGATGTCACCATGAAAATAGAGAGCAAAGAAAGTGGACCAAGAAATTTCCTTCCACCCTATTCTGCAAAGTTATATATATGTCTCCCAACTGTTTGTTAGATAACGGGGGATATACAGAAAAAAGTGATGGCTCAAAACATTGAGATTTATTTTGCCCAGTTCCTATGCCTGCTATTTTCACAGTTGTATCTCATATCTGCCATCCAGTAAAAACAAGTTTTTTATCACAAGATAATCTTTGAACTGTTTTAAAAACTTTTTGTAATTCATATTTTATGAACATGCTTTCAGCTTGATAATGTGGCTCAGCTATTTTAAATCAGGTTGAATATTTATAGAAGTATAATGAATTATACAAGTCAGCTGACCTGTTTGTCAAAGATGCACAATCAAGCCTTTAAATTATAACTGCCTGAGAAATGAAATACAGTCTAACCTCGTTATAAGGAGGTCGTTGGGTCCTTGTTATATCAGTGTCAAAATACAATAAACTACAAAGACATGGGACCAGGAAAATTACCTTGTTATAACGAGAGCTTGTTATATCAGTGCTCTTTATAATGCGGTTTGACTGTACTTTAACTTGAGAAAGTTACAGCAAACACTGCATGTGTGTTCATTCAAACATTCAAACCTCCACCGCAACCACCACCACCAACTGAGTGTATAGAAATACACACCTGCATCTATCTGATTTCAAAGTGACGGGTCACATATGGTATTTCTTTTGTTCATTGTCTGCTCATATCTTTAATCTATTTCAGACCTTTCTTCCTGTACATTGGTTTCCATGATGCCCATCGATGTGGACACACCAAACCAGAATTTGGTCAGTTCTGTGAAAAGTTTGGTAATGGTGACCCGAACATGGGTGTCATACCAGACTGGACGCCGGTCAAGTATGACCCCAACGATGTGATCGTACCGTACCATGTTCAAGACACGCCTGTGGCCAGAGCTGATATAGTAGCACAGTACACAACGGTCAGCAGACTTGATCAAGGTATTTTTTTGAAATTTTGATAAAGTTCCACGAATCATTGTCCGAATTTCAAATTTATTTGGTTAGATAAAAACACAGTTGACTCAAATCTATTTAAAAGTTAAATTCTTTTAACTTCAAACATCCTGTATAAATGGGATTTTTGTAGTTTATTATTTTCAACCTATCTATTGCTTCACAATTTTCTATCAATTGATTCGTATGTGAGAATCACGTGCAATGATAGTTTGAGAAACTCATTAATCTAATCCCTAAATCTATGATTTTCATTTAACAACTATCTTTTCTCCCAATTTGTTAATCACTATTCTACCAGGTGTTGGTCTGATGATGAAGGAACTTGAAGCAGCTGGCTATCTGGATGACACCCTCATCATCTACACCTCAGACAATGGCATTCCGTTCACCAGCGGACGGACAAACCTGTACGAGTGTGGCTCCAGAGAGCCTTTCATGGTGTCCTCACCGTACCACAAAGACAGATGGGGACAGACCAGCGATTCCTTCATCAGTCTCATGGACATCACGCCGACAGTCCTGGACTTCTTTGGTGTCAAGTACCCCAAGTATAAGATCTTCAAAGGAGAGGTGCAGCTGACTGGCAAGTCGTTGTTACCGGCGTTGGTCACCGAACCTGCGGGGTGGGACGTTAGTCTCTCCAGTCACGACCTGCACGAGATTACCATGTTCTATCCTCAGCGAGTCATCAGGACGCAGCGCTACAGACTCATCCATAACCTCAACTTTGGCATGCCTTTCCCGATCGACCAAGACTTCTTCATCTCGCACACCTTCCAGGACATCCTAAACAGAACGAGGAGGGGTGAGCCACTACACTGGTACAAGTCGCTCAAGGACTACTACTACCGACCTCAGTGGGAGCTATTTGATTTGACCTCTGACCCCACAGAGGTCAAGAACCTGGCATATGAGGGCAAGTATGAAGCGGTACGGACTGACCTTGAGAAGCGGTTGCAGGTTTGGCAGAATCTTACTAATGACCCTTTCAGGTGTCATCCATGGGGAGTGCTGGAAGATGCAGGGGACTATAAGTATGATCCTACTTGCCTACCACTTTATAATGGTATTTAGGTGTAGTTATTTTTTTTTAAATGGAAATCCATCCCAGACATGTATGTGCTGTCAGTGATTGGAGAAAATGGAGATGAGCAAATTCTGAGCAAAATCTGCTGATCCATTCGAGAGTCAAGAATTTTCAAAGTTTCAATGCCTGTGATGGGTATCCTTGGTTTGGCAACGTAGGTAGAATCTTTGACGTCATTGTGGACAACTGCTATTTCATAGAATTTGACATTTTCTACTTTTAAGGAAAAGTATACAAAATGTTGATTTTTTTTTTCAACTGAATTGAAATAATTCCTGCCTTATCCCAACATGGATAACCACTGATTTACAGTCCGTCCATTAATTATGCAAGCATTTTATGGGGAATAGTTCGAAAATTGTATTTACAAAATGAATGCAGCATTGTCTCCTGTGACATCACAAATATGGTTGCCATCTCAATAATGCCCATGAGAGATAAATACTGAAACTGAAACCCCTCTTCTTCCTCTCCTTTAATGAAAGCACCTCTGGTGTCTCGGGTGAATTCTCCGTCAATGATTTATTCCATTCATGCTTACCAACTTTACAAAAACACCAAGTTTGCAGGTTTCCAACTAAATTTTTCATTCCACGGGTATGTGTACATGTTGTTTCATCAAGGCAATACTATCTGTGGTGATTTTCCGACTGAAAACCTTAATGACAATTTTTTAAGAGTCACTGAATGTCATGAAGACGATTATCCAAACTTAGTTTCAACTATCTTGAAGTCTGTTGAACTCTAAATATGTGAGGATAAATGCCACTGCTGTTTGCACAGAATCCAACTCCAAAACAAAAATGAGGCTGTCCCCCAATATTGAAAATAAGACACTGAATGTGGAAGTTTGTTTCTTGTATTCTACAAGATTGATGCCCTTTAAGTAATGGACAAATAAATAATTTTTCTATCAAATATATTCATTGAAAGAAAATGTTTATCACTTGTAAATAGTTACTGAAATTGTTCTTTATTGCATTTTCTGTACATTGTATGCCCTCATGATTTCAATAAAACCAAAGTATTATGGTGCAAATATGCGTATTGGATAGTACAATGTATATTATCTTTTACCTAGAGAATATTTAATCATGCCATTTCTTTAAAAAGTGATGATATGACACTTTTCTCTTTCGTTATCTTTTTCTTATCATGTAGTGTAAATTAAAACATACAACTATATCCAGTACTAACATCTAAACTATTTACAACTTTTGTTAAAGCTGAAATTTTTGCTGGGATTTCATTTTCCTTAACTTTGTGACCATGAATTTGATAAAATTATCAGTATAATAAAATCAGTATAATGCCTATAGACTTGTGAACAACGATCTTTCAAAAGATGAAATAATGTTCCCTTTATATGCAAGTAAGTTTTAAATTCAGTGAATTTGCAAAAAAAAAAGAAATGTACATTCAAATATGTTCTTCAACAATGCATCATACATGTTTTTATTTTCAATTATTATGTGCAAGTTTCAAATGTATTTGACATCAACAGTAAGATGAACATGAAATATCCTCTGAAATCCAACAGTTTTTTGTCATTATGTAACATAGTATGTTTATATATTTCAATATGCAATTTAATTTTATTTTCATAGCTTGAAGTATCATAGTTATCATGATTTAAAGAAAATGTAGAGATTGATAATGTTTGTAACACTTCTTTTTAACATTTTTGTCTTCAACAAGGTAAAGCAATTCCTTCTATAGCCATATACAGTCAGTTCTGTACGTCAAATTGGTCTCTTAAAGCGAATGTGAACATTTTGAACAAATCATATTTATTTACCAATGAAAATATGAAATTCTCCCAAGCTGAGTAGATATGTGTGGCCCCAATACATGTGAATGAAGCAGAGTTACCTTGATTTTAGTTTTATATCATGTTCCCATTCCAACAACTCAACTGTTTCCATGAAATTTGACAATAACTTTAAAACATATTCTTTTCATGATTGTTTAATTACATGGATGAATTTATTGCAAAGATAACTCTGGATAAGGCTTGTAAATCTTACCAAATTTTAGGACATAATGGTGAACAAATATGCGTTAAGTGTCATGAGTTATGTGACTTATCTTATGTGATTATTGTAATTTGTAGTTTTAGGAAAATATTGAAATTTTCTTCACTTTCTTTACTCGTCTTCTTAAAATCCTCTTATATTTTATTCAATCTTACTCATTAAAATGTTGTTAATCTATATAGATTTGACATAAATGAATCAGTTGGCACATTTGTTATGCCCCAGTCACATAGAAGCCCGGAAACAACACTATTCAACACTACTCTTTGTCCGGAGGTAATTAATTGTTACCTTTACAAAGAGTTTAGTTGAATCGTGTTGCTTCCAGGCTTCTATGTGACTGGGGCATTAACAGTATACTGTACATACATTGTACACAATATATGCAAATGCATTTTGAATTAACTTAACATAGTCTCTAATATGAATTTTTGTATCAATGTAATATACGCAGGTAAATTTGTAACTAAATATTTTTATAAACAAACATTGGAAATAAAACAAAATATTCTAACAAATTTGAATGATTCCAAAATTATATGCTTTATTGTTGTACATGCAGGGCAATGTATCGAAATTAGTTTGGACACTTTACAGACCTTTACAAATAGTAACTGGATGGGTTACTTCAAGATAACAATTTCAATCACAGTGGAAACTCTGTATAAANCGTTTGCCAATTTAAGGAGCCCATGAGGGGTGTAAATCAAAACTTTGAAAATTCATAACTTTGGAATGGATTATCCGATTTTGCTCAAATTTTCAGTTTGTTCATCATATTTTTTTTCATTTAATGATAGCAATTTAATCTCTGAGTGTAGTTCCCCTTTAACTACATGTACACAATATATGCAAATGCACTTTGAATTAACATGGTCTCTAATATGAATTTTTGTATTGATGTAATATATGCAGGTAAATTTGTAACTAAATATTTTTATAATGAAACCTTGGAAATAAAAAGAAAATATTCTAACAAATTTGATTGATTCCAAAATGATATGCTTTATTGTTGTAAATGCAGGGTGATGTGTCCTAATTGGTTTGATCATTTTACAGACCTTATAAAAGTAGAAACTGCATAGGTTAATACAAGGTAATAATTTCAATCACAGTGGATACTCTGTATAAGGATATG
Organism: Temnopleurus reevesii; assembly: GCA_036244855.1. Lineage (NCBI taxonomy): Eukaryota > Metazoa > Echinodermata > Echinoidea > Temnopleuroida > Temnopleuridae > Temnopleurus > Temnopleurus reevesii. The sequence continues at coordinate 3,308 of BQKZ01011775.1, read as the reverse complement.
AAGAGGTTATAATCTGGTACAGTCAAACCTCGTTCTAACGAAGTCCTTGGGACCGTAGAAATTCTCTCTTTATATCTGAAACTTGTTATCTGAAACCTATATATACATGTAGATATATGCAATGAAAATAGCCCTTGTGTTCTCGGACCTCAATTTCCGATGCTTAGTTACATGTACAGTGGTTTCGCATACCATAGCTCTAGACAACCTGAAAAGGAGCACTTTGAAAAGTGGGATAACAACCTAATGATTTTTACAAGCCATGGTGTCCTGAGGATGATTTGTGTCATACTGTTTCATTAATATTGCTCTTTGAAAGTCTATATTTGATAATTATTTTCATAAAACATAGAGTCATTTCTGTCCCTTTGAACTTAGACTGCAGTTTCATGAAACTTGAATTCTTTTTCTGACTTGTCCCTCCTATATTTGGCCCATGGGTGCTCTGTAGCCTGAACGTTTGTACAACCCTAAATAGACTGCATTTCCAACATCAACATAATTTATGCTTTGTCATACACTCCGCCCGGTAACTATTAAAACTGATCCTCAGACTGCGGTTTCATGAAACTTGAATTCATTCTCTGACTTGTGCCTCCTATATTTGTTCCATGGGTGCTCTGGGATTTCTGCCTTGATCTTTATGCAAATTCCAATCCTCTGGATGCATTTTTATAAATCTTCAATTCCTTTGCTGACTTGTCCCAGGTTTTGTATTTTGAACCCTGTATTTGATTTGGTCCATGGATGCCCCAGAAACAGGATGTTTTTGAAACCTGACTTAGACTGCGGTTTCATGAAACTTGAATTCCTCTTCTGACTTGTCCCTCCTATATTTGGCCCAAGGGTGCTCTGGGACTTCTACCTTCATACGACTCAGCCACTGGTTGTAGAAACCTCGGAAGAAATTCAGTTCTTTCTTGTTGATGGGTTTGGTTGATTTCCTAGTCTGGCCGACCTGTGATGGAGTGAAATATTAGCACATTACAAAATAATTGAGGAGAAGCAAGAACAGCAAATTCAAGTTGTACAGTGTAAACATATACAGATGTTAAAATAGTAAGTCACAAAGTTTCATTGCTTGAAGGCAACTGTTCTCTTTTTCATTTGACTGTGACAAAATAAGATTGCTCTTTGAGTTGTGTAAAGCTGACAGTATAGGTGCACATGACTCTACAAACAGTTAGTGATCCTTTCTCAAGAGCAACTCGGCACAATGCATTATCATTGAGTGCATGAAAGAGCCCAACAGTTGTTCGTATAGGCTTATCTTTATGAGCAGCTTTATGAAACACAAACCAGGTCAGATAATTTTATATTAAAAGTGTAAACAAAAATAGAATAGATATAAAATTGCTAAATCTAAAGTCTTCTATACAGGATTAATAATACCAAAGGTAGTTCGGCCATTTGTGAGTGAATGAAGCACAAATATTTTATGCCTGTTCCACAAATAAAAAATGTGGTCAAGTAATTTTCATACACTTATTTTTGTTTTGGCAGGTTTCATTCTTATTATTTTTGTTCATCAAAAATGTGCCACCGGACTTGAGAATTCAAGAACACTTTGTCAAGTTGGTAACATTGATTTCCCTATACCCATTGGAACATGCTATAAATAATTTATACTTGACATAACAATTTGTATTTCCAGGTGAAGTATCAAAATTGTAAAAAAAATATTATATTAAAGTTCAATATAAAAAAATAAGAAAGTGGGGAATCGTAAAAGCCAGGAGGCTTGATTAATTTCTGATCATTATGATTTCTGGGAGGGGGAATTGATTTCATTCTAGGATTTTTTTTGGAGGGTTGGGGGGGGGGGCGGAGGAATATGCTTTAGGAAAATACCATGTTTTGTCCAAAGCCTGCAATCTTCTCCAGCTGTATGAGAACTCTCTCGTTGGGTATAACTCCTTTGCTTTCCATGTGCTTCAGAACATCAATCAGGTACTGGAAGTTCCTGTACCTCTGAGTGGATCCGATCAGTGCTCCATACAGGTGGCATGTTGGCTCAACACCAGCTTCCTATAAATCAAGGTGGGGGAAGAGTATTTTATAGTATAGCTTCGGAATGAGAGAAGTGGCATCATTCATTTTCAAGATGGCCAAAACTTGGTACTTTATAGAGATATTGATATAACAAATTCCTGATATACAGAGGTAAAACATGTGGTACCATTTCAAGGTATACCTTCGGAATAAGAGGAGTAGCATCATTCAGTTTTAAAATGGCCAAAACTTGGTATCATGAGATTTGACATAACATTATTCCTGATATGAGAAAGTAATAATTTGGTCCATGCTCTTTGGTATTTTTGATGATCCCAAGTACCTCTTTATACCAAATTTCCACTGTATCTTAATATCTGCCTATTTGGTGTTGCTATAAAGTTAAAATCAAATGCAAATGAACTGCAAATTAGTCCAAATGGAAACATATTCTTCCTTAGTGCTTCGTCTGCATTACGAATAAGACACGCATGAAACAATGACTTTGATTGGTTTCTGCAGATCAACTGGAAATTGCAACTTTTTGGCAACTTTCTAGCAGCATCTCTTTTCACTATTTACAATTGAGAAGTGGGCATGAAATCTGTGATGTTGGCAATTGTTGGGAATACAACAAAATGACTACATGAAGTTAAATCCTCGACCACGCATTGTCAAAGTTCATGTACAAACCATCGTGTAATTGGGTGGCTTTTTTACAAATAGTTTTTCAAAATGAATGAATAAGAACTTATTTTCATCAAAAAGTAATGCAAAATTCAAGGGTCTCAGTTTTAATGAGTATAATATAGGACAACAACAATATACCCATAAATCCTGAACATACACATTCTTTTTTTTGGGGGGGAGGGGGGATTTGGGGCACAAGAAATTTGAACATAACAGAAAGTCTATCCATGGGTTTTGTGTCTTCTTTGTATGATCAATCTTTATCTTTATTCATTTTTCTTCCTTGACCTTGGTATTTGAATCCTTGGCCTTTAAAATTGTTGAACCTTGACTCCAACTCTCAAACCTAGCTCTGCACATACCTCCATCTCTTTGAGTAGCTGAAAGCCTTCTTCTGGTTAGCCACACCCTCCTGCCAGGTTGACGTACGTCCGCGTAGGTTGGGATAAACTTTACCCCCGTGAATACGTGTCAAAATGGACTGAAATAAAATGAGAAACATCTCCACATACATGTACCTCCATCTCCTTCAGTAGCTGAAAGCCCTCTTCAGGTTGGCCACATCCACCTGCAAGGTTGACATATGTCCGTAGGTTGGGATACACTTTACCCTCATGAATACGTGT
>BQKZ01011771.1:0-15331 GCA_036244855.1 Temnopleurus reevesii | reverse complement strand
TGACTCTCGCCTTTCAACCAGAGGGTCGTAGGTTCGAATCCTACCCATGGCGTCAATTTCCTTCAGCAAGAAATTCATCCACATTGTGCTGCACTCAACCCAGGTGAGGTGAATGGGTACCTGGCAAGAATATTTATTCCTTGAAATGCCAAGTGCGCCGCGGGTGGCTGCCGGGCTAAAGCCAGGGAAATAATAATGTAAAGCGCCTTGAGCACTCAGCAGAGTGGATACGTGCGCTATTATTATTATTATAGTTGAATCCTAAAGCACATTCTTTATCATTCTGTAAATCCTTAAAGAGGCTCATATGTATCTGATCCTCATATTGGACACTATCACCAAAAGAATAAAAAAGATCAGCAGTACTAAATCTTTTCGGATTTCGGTGAGCAAAATAATGCTTTTCACTCCAAATATGGTGCCTCATCGCAGACAGGTGTGTAACCAAACATTTACAGGACCAATGAACTTAGGTCAGGTGACTCCAGTTTTATTAACGGTTTTGAGAAGTATAGCATCAGCACACAAAGATGAATGTTATTATAATCCTCGTCAACGGAAGTCATTGTCTTTGTTATGAGACGGCAGTAGTGATTTAGTAGAGTGGGCTTAGTCTTGTTGAGGTTTCATATCCAAGCCTTGGTCGTCTACTGTAAGACCTATCAGCAAAGACATCTGTGTAGTCCTATTAGAAACGAAAGAACGAAAATTCGCATAAATGAATGTTATTGTACTCCTAATTACCGAGATTATGTTCCAAAAATGTCTTTGGTAGAATTTGTGTAAAAAAAATTCAGGGAATTTACATAATAATGAAAACAAATTGTATGTTAGAAAACATAATCTGGCAACCTTCTCGCTCATCTCACATCACTATTTATTGTCAGATTATTCTAGCAGAGCAATGAATAACATTTACTTGGCACCCACAGTTAGATCAGAGGTGTACATCCCATCATTTTGAAAAATATAATATGAAGTGTGACCAGACTAACCCTTTAATTAACAGCTTATGGCAAAGGTTGATGCAGAGAATGACATCATTACCAAATCTTTTATCTTTCTTTCTATGAACAAAATATGTACGTCAATGAAGTTTAATGAATAAATTTCCAAAGTTCTAAAATCTAATGCCAAAAATTAATGCAGGAAAAAGTATATAATCTAATTAAGGAAAAGATATAATGTTGACATGGATTCAAATTTACAGAATCGGGAAGTTAAGTGAAGTTCACTCAAAGTGCCTTGGATCACCCAGAATCAACATAATTTTAAGTCCCATTGAGTCGTCTGTGATATGAGTAATGTGTCCCTCTATGTTCAGGGACACTTTGTCAAGTCAGAGAGGAACCAACAGGACTAAGAATCTTGCTGAATCAGAGTGATCTCAGGTTTATACGTGACCGAGGCATACGGATCCACACTTACCTGCCGAGGTTTTCCCCTGTCATAGTACGGTAAGGGAGGTAACGATCGTTGTCTCTGTGGCTCATCAGATCTCAATGATATATTGGCTTTCTCTTTACCCCATTCCTTAGCTTTGTCCAGGAGCTGAAAAACAAAATGTTGATTTGGTTCATCCAACTGTCCCGATTTCAGCGGGAGATCTCCCGCTTTGAGTCTATTTTCACCAAATCTCACGGGCTCCCATTTGAGTTTGAATTTCTCCAACTTTACCTGTGGTTGTACTCATTTTTCTCCTTTTCAACCAACACTTTTTATCAAAATTGATCATGAGCTTGTCATTAGTTCAAATGTAAGCCTAAGGGAGCATATTTGACAGAATCTTCATAATCAGACAAAATTTTTGCAAGCCACAAAACATCATCACCAAATGCCTGGTTTCGGGGGCTAAGCTTTTAGTGAGCAGAGGTTTCCCACTTTGTTTAGAAGCGCTCTCTGGAGGTACTTGGTATTGGAGTCTCTGTCATTGATTATCAGAGTTTATAGTTACCAAAGAGAACCAAAAGGAGCTAAATGTATAGCACTTTAAGATTAAAATTGTGATCAAAATGATTTCTAATATGCTGCAATTTCTTACTTCTCTCTCTAATGATGACACTCTCCCTTCAGCTCTCTCTAACATGAATTGCATCTTCAGTTTCTCAGCCTCCGAAGCTGAGCCACCCTGTAAGGATAATAAAGAAAAAAATATTATGTGTGCATATCTTAGAAATCATTCTAGAATCCACCACACCATATATGATTGGTCTGTGAGCTTTATTTTGGGAGAAAAGTAATCTAGCATATGATATTGATAGAAACATCTCAACACATAACGATGCTTCCTGCACCACCTTCCGATGGCAAAGGCATACAAATTCTGAATACTGAAATACAGTCATTCAATTGATATTTTACAATTTGTTTAAAAAATAGGATCGAAGGTGATTACATACATGTAGTGTGCTGAGCGGTTAGATTCTCTGAAAAATGAATACACATAATATTAACAGTTTCAATAGAATTACACAGTTATATTCAGGGCTGTTGCCAGCCTTTTTTTTCAGAGGGGGTTTGTTTCAAAGATTTTCTGATAAGCAAGAAGTACCATGAATGAATACGTTTTTACATTACATTCCACCAACACAAACACAGGTGCATTTTAAAAAAAATTGTTTTAATCCATAAGGAGGGTGTGTTCGCTCCCATTGCATCAAGTCTTTTGGTGAACCTGGTATTTCTTTACCCAATTTACATACATGATTACAGCAAAGATATTTCTTTGTTGAAACACTGAGATGATTCTCTGCAATATAATTATGTATAAATGATGTTCACTCACCCTGGGTTGTGTAGCAGACATTGCTTTCATGTGCTCAAGTTCTGCTTTCAGTCTTGCATTCTCTGCCTGCAGAGCTGCTGACTCTTGAGGTTCTACAAAGAAGAAAATATATCAAATATAGTAAAAGAAAATATATCTGAGTCTGATTTTGGCCCAAATTGTATAAAGACAATTTAGGCAACAGAATGCTAAGATGGCTAAATACTGGAAATACTAGAAATGTGTAATTGTATTGACAAATCAACTGAATTCTTTGAGATAATCTAAATAACAAAAATGTTTTGCATTCAAGATACATGTAGGCATCCTTCTGCTTTTTGAGATGCTGAATCATTATGCAATATTCTATCAATATCATTGCTCATCAATGGCCTATGCCTGTTTATTTGTTGTGCACAAATACAAATAAAGTTACCCAACTGCCATCCAAGTAAGATTGGCCTAGTATGAATATAAGTCAATAACTTCAAACCCAGTATTGAAATGTTAATAAGAAATCAAATGCAGGAAATACATTTTAAGGGGAGTGAGAGCGATTGCTCTCCTAAAGCTCCCCTTAAATGCTTTTTTGGGGAGTGATTTATTGAGCCCCTTGTAACCCCAATTTTACTACAGGAAGACCCAATTTAGCTCCTCTAAAACTCTCCCTGAGAGCCTCTAGGAGAGCTATCTGTAGCTCCCCTGCAAATTCTTAAATTCAGTCCCTGATATGGATGGACATAAGAATATTCATGTATAATGATTAGGAAAACCGGTATACCTTCTTTAAAGCGAACTCCCTGCTTTCCCAGTCTGCCTTTGAGTGCTTTATCCATCTTCTCCAGCGCTTTCTCCTGCTCCCTACATGCTTGCTCTAGTTTCTTCACTTTATCTTGTCTCTCCTGGAGGAGCTTGGATTGAGAGAGCAAAGCCTCCTGCTGGTCCAGGTAGCGCTTCTCTCTGTCATTGTGCTAGGAAATGAAAGTGATGCTCCATTTTAGTATCACTATTAGGCCCCAAATAATTGTTTGCATGCCCTCCACTAACCGACCCTCTAAAATGGGCTGACCTGAATTTCTTTTTTCACTAAAACTGAAAAATCACATTTAAATTATAAACAAACATGCACATATTATGTAAAAAGACATTTTCAGACTGATGCAATTTCACTTCTCATCCCTATTACGAGTCTTATTTTCCTCATGAATTGGAATGTGTAAAATTTGTTCGTAAAATAAATTAAAAAAAAAGTAATTTAACAAAAATTGTTTACCAATGAACTGATACTTTATTTTTTTTTTTGGGGGGGGGGGGGTATTGGGTATCCAGACATTTTTTTTTTCTTGGCCTTATCATCATTACTATCATCTTCACCATACTCCTCATCATAAAAGCCATCATCAACATTAACATTATCACCAAGGCTATAATCATTTATTCAAGATACAAATATCACATGTATCCCCTTGACCCAATGTTATCTCTTCTAGACTTTGAGAGAAGAAGACTGCTCTTCCCTATCATTGTGCTAGGAAATGAAAGGGAAAGTCCATTGTTACATCTTTACCATCACCATTGTCATCATCACTATCATCATTATCATCATTATCAACATCATTGTCATCACTATCAATATCATTGTCATCACCAACAACAATATTACTAAAATTATCATTACCATTATCATTTACAGAGATGCCAACCATTCAGAAATATGCACAAGGTGTACGTATTTTCAAATAAATCCAAGGCTTTCATCACAAGTAGATGGTTGAGAGTATGGTCATTGTGGTAATGATTTCTCTTGCTTTTGTTCAGATGATTTGTTATTCACATTTTAATTTTGCCTCATACATTTTCTGGATGGTTAGCATCTCTGCATTCATTCAAGTAGCCTGCACTACAAAGTCATGATTCTCCTCAGCACTATCCTATCTCATTTGGATTAAAAGAGCAGAATGTTCCATTGATACAGGTAGCACCTCTAAATGGCATTACACATGTATAAATGATATCCTATCCTTCCCATCAACATTCTTGTCATGAAAATTATTATTATTACAAGTATCATCATCATTATCACTATCACTATCACTATCACTAATAAAATCTGAATTGATATCAAGCCGTGTGTAATGTTAACAACACTTACCTTGATGAGGTCATTCTGTGCATGGAGGAGCTTTTCTCTGTAGTTTGCTGCTTCTGCAACCTGCTTCGATAAGGACCTCTTCAATGTAACTAAAGAGTGCATGAGGCCAGGGATAACAAAAGGTGTGAAAAAATAAGATTAGTATACAGAGCTTTTGTCCATCCAAAATAATTGTTGGAACAGGAATCTTTTTACACTAGAAATAAAGAACAAACAAATTACGAAGCGTAAATTCCAAATTGGTACCTCTAATTTCAGAGAATATTGTAAAGTCAGGAAGGTGTTTCTGTTAATATTGTAACTGTCAAGAATGACTGTTTGTCGCTGCAACAAATTTCACAAAAAGCCTTTCAGATCTCTTTATGTAAAGGTTCCACTGTTTAAAAAGTTTAAAACGTGATTGATAGAGTAGTGGACGACACAAATAGTAATATAGTTTTACAGCTGAGGCAAATCATGCAATAGATATGAAGTCCCTTTTATTTCAGAAACTGTTGGAGGACCTTTTAATCATTCTTAAAAGTGTGCTTAAGTTCAAAGTCAACCTTCAAAAGCAACCATCAGATATATTGAAATTTTTGATGATAGATACTAGTCTAATCTGCTACAAAATATAGCATAGCTGGTCAAACTTTTACCAAGGATATTATCCATTGCAGTAAAGCACACATCCTTACCATATTTATCCAGCATCTCTGCCTTACTCATGCCCTCCAGCTTAGCGTCCGTCACCATGGCTCTCGTAGTGTCTTCATACATGTTAGCCTGCTGACGGAGCCTCGAGTTGTCTGCTTCTAGCCTCGTCAGTGCGTCCTGTAGACGGATGACTTCCTCTCCCATCCTCTTCATGGCTTGACGATAGCTTTCGATCTCTTGCTGCTGGGAGTCTATCAGGTTCATCAAGCTTGCGTCATTGTGACCGCCACCCACTGGCGACTTGGATTCTTTAGATCTGCAAATGATAGAATGCAGTGTAAGTAAAAATACATACCACACACTATGTGTAATTTCACGTCCACAATAATGTAAACATTAACACTCTGGGATTGCTGAGCACATGAAAAATTGATTTTGATTGGTGCCTTCCCATCAACTGCAACTTGAAATTGACCACAACTTTCCAGCAGCACCCCCATCATCTGTCGGATTGAGTGCTTCTTACAGGCATACCTTTGAAAAAAGAGGATTTTTTTTCAACTTTCATTCAAATTTAAATGGAAACTTTCATCTTGATTCCTCCTGTAAATTGGGGGATATTAACAGGAGGAATCAAGATGAAAGTTTCCAATTAAATTTGAATGAGCCTTTAAATAGCACCAATTTTTCATGTATGTTTTGTTAAAAGCGCAGACCATGCGCAAAGGAAAATGTGAATTTCAATCTGCAAACTGATTTGCAAATGATATTTAATCAATATTTGAGCAACACCCCTGGAGTATAAGAATAAATCACTGTTTATTGACTCCTAACATGCTACATTGTGTAACCCAGGACTGCTATCTCCAAATATGGAGTATTGTGTGCTTAACTTGTCGACCAGATTCAACAGAAGCATATCTGCGTAAGTGACTGGAGTCAACAGGTACAAAGCAAGTAAAGAGTTAATACATAAGTTTGACTCACTGTGGTTTATCTGAAGGAGGAGGTAGCCTAGTTGGGATGAGACCTTTAGTAGATGTAGTCTTATCATCAGGCTGGACCAGTCTATCTTTAGGGTTTGCATCTAGGAGACTCTGAAGAGCATCACTGGGTGGCAACTCATCATCTTTCAGGGACTGCATATTGAAGAGAAAAGGGATGAAAGGGTCATATAAAATATTTTCTTTTTAACAGGAAGTTTCTGAAATCGCGGCATCGCCTTGAACTTGTCCTTGTAGATTTGCCATGTATAATATTTTGTCACACCTTTATTGTCCTATTGTTGCATTTGTTTTTAATTTTGTATGATGATCCCTTTGTAATTATTGTACAGTGGTTTATATTGTTTATTTTAATAAAACATATATACATTAAAAAAAAAATTAAATTGAGGGAAGAATTTTGCTTTTCACTTTTGAATAGAAGTTTTACACATCGAGGAAACAATCTCAAGACTTTACTGCACAGTTCCATGTAAAAAAATTTGCTACATAAAACACATTTTGTATAGCAATCATGTTAAAATGCACAGCGAAATGCGATGCTATACCAGGAAAATTATTCCCAGAAATAGAATACACATAACAAATATATTTATACATCTCCATTCCTCCAGTGACCCAATCTAGCTGCAGAGATGCCAACCATTCCAGAGAATATGCTTTCATTTGAATTCAAGGCTTACATCACTAGCGAATGGTTGGGAGTATGGGTGTTGTTTTCATATTTGCCCTCACTTTTGTTCATATTTTGCTCTATTCACATTTTAATTTTGACCTGATGCATCTAATGGAATAGTTGGCATCTCTGAAACTGAGGACTGGAGAAGTGTAGATAGCAACTTTTAAATGCAAAACAAGTAAGCCATGAATATATGTTATCTTTCTGCATTCTGAGGTCATAGGACAATGACCAAAGTGTAAAAGGCGACGAAAGGAAAAAAAAAAAAAAAAAAAAGGTGTTCATTTTCTCTCTGAAATAAGATTTCACAGTCAATATGTTTTATATACTGATATCTACTTCCTTTATATTTCTCTTTTCGTCCGTCTTTCTCTAATATCACACGCGGATATCTCCTTCTCCTCACCCCCTCTTTCTATAGCTTTCTAACTAAACTTTGAACTCTTGTCCTAAAAATATTCTATACTTTCTATTTTGTTCTTTCTTTTCCTCTTTGGCTGGTAGTCTCTCTCCATCTCTCTCTCCATCGATGGATATTCACTTACACAAGAAACACAACAAATACCTTTCTCAATGTGTATATGATTGTTCATGAATTCTGCTCAAGGATTAAGGGCAAGTGGAAGGAGATAGTTGTGCATTAAAAACCCATGAGCAAGCTCGGCAGTTAACATTCAGTCAGACACACATTTATACAGGCTTCATTGCATGTATGTTCATTCGTTAAAGAAATGAGCGGGAAAAAATCCTTTGAAAAGAGTTATGAAATTTGATTGTTATGACCTGGGAATGCAGTTATTTTGTATACTTGATATCCTTATTCATTACTGGCTAAATGAAAAGTGACAATTAGATATATAATAGGTTAAATCCTTCAAAAAATGTCATGATCATGAAAATAACAGAATTATCATTATTGACACTCATAATTCAAACTTATACCACAGTTTAGTTTTTTTTTTAAACATCACAACCAACATGCATAAGCCATTTAAAATCAAATGCGAACTTCATTAACATCTCTTTTTTGAAGTTAACATTCTGTGATTTGAACTTTTGTCTAATGTGTTTTAATGGAATTCATATATTCATTACTTCTTTGCTGTACATATCAAAGTATCACATTTACATACTCATCTCCAAATGTATTTTCTCACAAAAAATAGAAAAAGTTGATTCAAGTAACAAATCACTTCAAGTGACAAATCTTCCAAAAGACACAACTCCAGAGACATCTCACTAAAAGAACATGTACATGTAAATATGAATGAAAATAAAGATGACTTCAAGTGGTAAAATTCCCCCAAACTAGCTTGCTATACTCACTTCTAGATCTGCTGTAAAAGGTCTATAGTATGCACCTCCACTCATCTTTCAGAAATTATTCAAACACAGCAATCAAAAAAGAATAATTTGGCAAGACAGTAAACTGGCCAATCTTTCTAAAACCTGCACAGAAACAGACATGATATTTCGTCAATAGAATTTTCTTCTTTTCAACGCATGACAAGCTTGAATACACTAGCAGTGCAGCACATTGTATAGCTGCCCTAAATCTGTCCTACTATTCAGTGTAGTTCTTTTGCAAAAGACAAACACACACACAGAAGAAAAGCTAGCTTTTCGGATCAAAGATCACCTCAGTGGGGAAGATCCATTACATTATTTACACACTACCCAGGCAACCAACCATTCAGGACTCTTCTATTCTTCCAAAGGGGTGAGCTCAAGTTTCAATGGAGGGATAATTCAGATTGAAATTTTAATCAACACTATCAAAACAGGTATTATTCCCTGTAATATTCAGAGAATATTATACATTCAGTTTAGTTCTGATGCATTTTCTAATGCATTCCTGGCAAATTAAAAAATAAACCACAAAGTGGTGTCCTTATTTACCCCTGTTGAATAGTGGAGCAGTCCACCGCTACTGATTGCGAGACAGGTGCATTGATTGTATGAAGTTTGAATTGAGGAATTGATTTTTGACAGGAAAGTGATTAATGATTATTTAATTGGATGATGTGATTTCCTATTTAGCACATACATGCGTACAGTGTATCTCTTTGTTATTTAATCCTTCCTTTTTCTTTCTTTTGTTCTTTTGCCTTGCATTTCTCTTTTTTTTTTCTCTCTCTCTCTCTCTCTATTTTTCCTCTCTCTGAAATCCTAAAACTTCTCTAATTTTTCTTGATGTACGCTCCCCTCTTCCTACATCTCCTTCCCTTGGTTGCAAATCCAACATCCGATGGGACTTTTCTCTCTCTCTCTCTCTCTCTCTCTCTCTCTCTCTCTCTCTCTTTCTCCCAGTAATTAAAGGTCCTTAATAGTAGGGGGTTTTTTTCACTGTTGATGGGTGTTTCTATAAGGCGGCTGGTTTAATCCACATCTTTTGATGGCAACCTTGTTGCTTGGTGAGGAATTAAATCAGGTGATTTTTTTTCTAGCAAGAGCATACCCTACAAAGACTGAGCTACTTTGCAGGAGAGGCAAACCGTCGGTAGTACGATCATAATAATATTATTAAAAATAATGGTTAGAAAATAAAAATAATAAAAATTAATGCTTAATTTTAGACATTGGCACCACTTGTATCTGGGATGGTCCAGTATTTACAAGCATGAGAAATGATAGGTGAGAAACAAATGAAAATCTAACAATATTATTGACAAGAATGGTGGTTGCTTATCTCATCACAACTAATTTATGATAAAAACCTATCAGATGTAAACATGAAGACATGATTATCGTGTTGAGTAATCACTACAAATGAGAGAAATGTCCATGAAATGTGTTTACAACTGCTCTCATATCAGGCAAAGGTGACAATTAAGCTGATAATTCTGATATGGGAAATGATAAATTTCATAAGCTTGTTCTTAATCTGATTATCTTGCTTTGGGACTTATTTTATGTATCAACACTGAGACACACTACGACCTCTAAATACGACTGTTAAGGATAATATTGCTAACATTGTGATGACTTTAATACAAAAAGTATCAAATTGCTTTTAAGAAATAACAACATTGTCTTTACATAAAAATTCCGAACTGCCAGATTCTAAATGTTACCTAAATGGTGGATGGTGTTAATTAAGCTGTGAAGATATTAGGTATCAAAATCAACAATTGGTGTTTAAAATCTGTAAAATTAAAAATATCACCTACAAAGGCACACTGCGCAGAAATAAAACAACAGTAAATGCTTTATACCTTCTTTTTTACATTCTCTGATGTTTTTCATCAATCAAAACATGTAATAACAACAGTAAAACATCTTGCTTTGAGATTTTTTGATAATAAAATCTTGATGTGTGACAATGTCTTTAAGCATTTTATTAATTTTTTAAATTTCATTAATAGCATTTAAAATGCCATCTCTCTAGTTACCTATTCAGAGGCGAGAGATAAATCATGTCATTACCCGGCCATAGCATAGCTTCCAAGACGGCGTTTTGGCATTCAAAGGAATAAATCTTTAAATATATTGAACTACTAAATTTGATAAAGATCCGAAGATTTTTTTTTTATATCTGATGGTCTCAAAACAGTAAAAGTCCATGAAAAAGTTATTGAGAGATGAACATAATAAATAAGCATACATAAAATTGGGATACTGCAGAAATGAATATGTCCAAATCGCAGAAATCATACATAGAAATGTACAGTACCATACCCACTGTACGTTAAAAAAAACACCACAAAACGAATAGTCTGCTTCCCCAATAAAAGCTCATTTTCACTTATATACTTCATGCATAACTTAAACAAAAAAAGATAATAAAAATAATAATAATAATAATAATAATGGTGGCTACTTGTATAGCGCACAGGTCAGTGCTCATGGCGCTTAAAGCGTTACACTCACTATAACTTTTATAATGCTACAACTGTATAATGGTTACATCAAAACTATTGTTTCAGCTTTTTCCTAAATTTTATACAACTTTCTCTTGCATGTTTCTTCCTTTTTGGTTAACTTTCACAATACTTTTTTTTTCTATTTTCTATTCATTTATATTTTCTACCTGAAATTTGTTGTTAACTTTGATTATAAAGATACACTATACATTTCATTTCAAGCATTCCATGCAAAAGCAATGACAATTTTCATGTTATTCATACAAACATAGATTTCACTAATAGCTTATTATATTTATTCCTGGAATTCCAAGCGTATAGGGACATGCCATGGCTGACTGTTATGCACTATATAAGACCTAAATATTATTATTATTTGTAGTTATTTAGGCACAGATCATCTTGATTGCAAATAACTCTGAAATCTTGAATCCTGTTAGATTAGGTTTCTTCAGTTACAAGATCATATGACGTATATTAGAATGCACGCTTCACATGGCACGAATCATTGCACAAATCAGGAAGGGAAGGCTTAAAAAAAATAATGACTTACCAGCCTTTTCCTTGTATCTACTACCACCAGCTCATAGAGAGGTTGGGGAGGCGGTGTGGTTGGTGGAGAGTATGCAGGTTCAGGGTTCAAGCCTCCCCAGGTGGGTTCCACAGGAGGTAGCGGATCATTGGGAATCTCAGGTGATAAAAAACCATCAACAGGAGGCAATGTGTCTAACTTAGACACTGATGGTAATGAATCAGGAACCTGAATGAGTACAGGGAAAAAAACATCTGCATCAATTTCTTTATATTTATTTATTTATCTAAATGGTTCATAAACTGGTAATCATTTGTGGCCAATTTATTCAATTATTTATTGATCAATATTTTAGCAAGACGTCCTCACTACAAGATGTTGGTATCACAAGGGGTCCTGCATAATATAAAGTATATGAACATATACATATACAACTCAGCAATCAAAATAATATATCAATAAAAACTTATACATGAATATTTACACTATTTTAACAAGCAATGACAAGGCTCAGCATTTAAAACAATACATCAGTACAAGATGGGAACAAAATAACATGAACATAAATATACATAAAATTCACAATCAATATTAATCAATAGACATACAAATGACGTCCGTCTGATGATAAATGATGCAAGTTGGTTTAACAGCAGATAAATTGGGTTGAATTATACACTGACTGAAGGGCAATATTTTAAATCCTTGCAAGAATACAATATTAGAAACTTTAAAATTCAATGAAAAATTTTACTGCAAAGTAAGTTGAAAGACATGTTTATCTTCTGTATTATGTAACCATACAGACACAAAGGATGTAACCCTCGGCTGCTAAATTTTCTTGAAAGTGCAGAGAATAATATTACTTTTCACATTTGATTAGCAGTTTCAGACATTGAGGACATATTTTCAATACTTTACTGTACAATTCTATGAGGAAAAAGTTGCTACACAAAACATATTTTGAATAGCAATCCTCCTAAAATGCATAGCAAAGTGCGATGTGATACCAGGAAAATTATTCTTTGAAGTGTGAAGTATTGTTTGTATTAAAATGGAGTTGATAGAAGCAAATAAACAGTTAAAACACTTTGGACATGAATTGAAGCTTCAAGATGGTTATCTTACATCAATCCAATTCAATTTTGCTTAATTTCATTTGTGGCAGCATCGTAGTGCACTGGTTCTGAATCCTGCCTTTAATTAGAGGATTTTGGTTCCAATCCCTGTAATATATGCACAAAGGATGAGATAACTTTGTTTGTTTTTCCCTCAATGAAATGAAAAGGTCTATAAAATATCAAATTAAATGAGATTATCTGACTCACCCTAGATGTAAGGAGCCGAAGTGCAAGAGAAACTGAAGACGTCTTCTTACGACGGAGTGGTAGTGTACATGCCTATCACGGGAAATGATAATAATAATATTAATAATGATAATAATAATAATATTGACATTTACATAGTGCTTTAAGGAAAAAATAGGATGACTTATTCTCATTTTTATATATAAACACAAGATTTGGGTGGTGTAACATTGAATTTAAATTAAAGATTAACAATTTTACTTGATGAAAATATGTAGACCCATATTCCCCAATACATCTTACTTTGGTCCAGTATTTTTTATTATGACAATGACTTGAATTCACAGGATCTTCAGAAAAAAGTCTTCTTCGTTTCTTTATTCCATTTATTCCATTTACACAATCTACTTTATTCTTCAGTTTTACTGACATTTTTCAAATTTATCTCTTGTACAACAGGTTTAATGATTTGGCTTTCCAAAAATTCATAAACAGTAAGAAAAATTCAGCTTATAGGCAACTGTAAAAAACAATGTAAGCTATGCAGATCATATGTAAAACCATTCTATTGTAACAGTGAAGGAGTTAAGAAACTGCTCACCTGAATAGGTATATCTGGGATCTTAACCCCTAGCTTCCCTCTGTTATTAGTAAGAGCATTATAGACTCTATTATCTAGCAGCACAACAGCAAAACCAATGGGTTTGTGAGGGTGCCAAGCTGTCCCATCAAAGGCTGAAAGAGATAGAACATACACAAATTCCAATTGAAAATTAATTTTTTTTTATTTGAATGTATTGTTTTATAAACCCAGGGTAGCCTTATAATGGTTGCCCACTGTTATCATTATCTTGCGTAAACATACACAATGATACATCAAGAACATAAAAATGGGATAGACATTGGGTGGTACAAATTTCAGGAAACATAATAAGTGGAAAAAGAATACTAAAATCATACCATTTAAAAATGAAATGATTAGAAGCAGAACGCAAGTGAAGAAATAATTATCTAGGAAAAGGGATTAATCCTCAAATAAGAAAGAAAAAATGCTAAAACAATATATGGATTTGTTATATTGTCAATTATTGGGAAGGGGTATTCCTTGAAAGTTACAATCGCTTGCAAAGCAAGTATATTCTGGTTGCAGATTGAAATGCACATTTCTAATTTTTCAGTCTGTGCTTCTTACAATACTCGCATTTTGATTGGCGTACACGTACCAAATAAATGCAACTTGATATCAGTTGCAGTTTTATATTGACACCCCCTATGAAATACATAACCTTTTAAAGGGTGTAAATTTTAATCCTTGTCTGAATAACCATTGCACCCCTACAGGAGGTCCATTTATGGTCACGTGAATGACTAACTACACGTCAAAGGCTAAAATTTCAAATTCATATAAAAAAGTAACTTTATTTGGTAGGGTATCGACTCACCTCTTCAATACCTGGGCCCTTTAACATAAAGGCTTACAATTAATCAAAATCTTCCAAACATGCGCATTTGTTCAATAGACTGGTCATTAAATAGTCAGAATTGCTCTTTCAAATAAACGATTCATTGCAAACCTTTATGTTATGGGGTCCAAGATGAGGTAAATGGATAGTGAAAATATTATTTTGGTTCGCTACTTATTCCCTTTTTGCTTTGAAGCACTGAGAGAAATCCCAATACAATAAGGACTAGGAAAAGAATGACTACCTCATCCAATACCGGGTCGGCATTTGCACACATATGGTCTGGCATGGAGTTCACAAAATGAACTCAATTGTCTTTACTCTTATTTGGATAACTTTTGATCGTCCTGGGAGGTGTTTCACCAAGATAAGAAAGACTTTACGCACTACGTTACGTTCGACTGGCACCCCTTCTTGTGCTTAATAATTCCTAATAGTGCGCGCATTCAGCGCAAGAACTGATACCAGTCGAACTTAAAGTTGTTCTTAAAGTCTTTCTTATCTTGGTGAAACACCTCCCTGATGTGGCAATAAATGTTTAATCTGCTTCCATCCTTAATTCAATAGCATTTTGGAGCAAGATGCTAAACAAATCAATCTTACACCTCTAATATAAATTTTTAAGACAGTTCCACACATGGGGCCTTACAGTTCAGCGCAGAAAATAATTTAAGATGATGGAATAAAGTTCATAGACCCACCTGAACTAACATCATATAGCTCAATCACAATGGCCGCTGTGCTGACAAACATGGAAGCCAGCTCTCTCTCATGACAGAACACAAAGGAGTGATCCCACTTGGGGTGTGTTATATCTGATACATCACATAGCCACAGCTGGAGGAAGATAAAGAATAATGATAGTGGTAATGACACTGTTTGCGAATTTAAGCCCTGGTCACACAGGACCCCGGAAGCAACACGATTCACC
>BQKZ01011770.1:0-14880 GCA_036244855.1 Temnopleurus reevesii | reverse complement strand
AATGCATTGGGAGAAAGTAAACCCCCATTTGAGTTTTTTGGGGCCATCCTTAATTTGGAAGGAAAAAATGTAATTTCAAAACATCTCAAACTTCCGCAGTCGTACTTTGTGTGAGTTGTTTGATTGTGGAATCTTAAGGTGTTTTAGAATGACTTTTTTCCTTCCAAACTATGGGTGGTCGAACACCCACGAATGGCCAAAAAAGAACCCTCAGTTACTCTTGTTCATCGTACACACAAAGAGATAAAAGGATGAGAAACATGATAGATGGTAACACAAGACTGTCAGTGAGTGCTAGTCTAATG
The DNA here is from genome assembly GCA_036244855.1 of Temnopleurus reevesii. Lineage (NCBI taxonomy): Eukaryota > Metazoa > Echinodermata > Echinoidea > Temnopleuroida > Temnopleuridae > Temnopleurus > Temnopleurus reevesii. The sequence continues at coordinate 14,575 of BQKZ01011770.1, read as the reverse complement.
TGACTATGGATAAAATCAACTCAGAGACATCAATACTATGGCCATTCTGACAAAAGAAAAGATATCATAAATTTTTATATAATATGTAGTGTTTCGGAGTATAAAAAAGGAAAGTTATATAAATCTGTGATTATGCATGATATTTCAATCGCATAAAGAAAACTTTGCACATGACATGTGTGTGTAACAAAGCATGATTCTCTATACTTAAAATGCTAGGTTTTGCTGCTGTGTATCTTAGTTCCTTCTATTGCGAATCTAAATCTTCTTTTTTAATCAAATATCTTCTGAAACCAACAAATATCTTATAAAGTGGGGAAACACAGCACAATCTTTCAGGTGAAATAAACTTTCCCTGCAAGATAAAATATCAATGCCATAGGGAAATTTGTTGAATGATTTTTTTTTTTTAAATCTTGTATCATGGCTTTGTGGAAGGGTCCAATAGCATTTGCTTCGAGCTCTCTATTAAATACACTGCAGATACATGTAGTTCATTTGTACATGTAGGAAGCATTGGAGAGGTAAAGTACAACAACAGCAAAAAACAAACAAAATCTAGGCTTTCTGAATATTTTGCGAAGTACTGACCAACCACTCAAGCTAAAGGTTGACATCCTCTTCCACAGATTCAGGAGGCAGGCTCCTTCAGAAGTTATCTGTAGCTTCACCAAACCCTCTGGGTAAATTCACAAGCACAGCTTGAGTTTTTACCTATGACCAAAATATTTTTAGTATTCAATGCCTAGCATTTGATTTGAGCTATCTATAAAACACACTGCAGATACACATAGTTCATCCCCAGGAAAGGCAGCATAAAACAAACAAAAGGCAGCATAAAACAAACAAAATCTAGGCCTTCTGAATATTTTGAAAAGTACTGAACAAGCACTCAAGCTAAAGGTTGACATCCTCTTCCACAAACTCAGGAAGAAGGCCCCTTCAGAAGGTATTTGTCAGNTTAGCTATATTTGGGGATCATAATGATCTCTATGATGATATATCATCTTGTGTAATTAGGCGTAATAATGAGATTTATTGAGATTAATAAGGCTGACAATAATCTTGTGTAATTAAGGCTCATCATAATCATTTCTTTAGCTCATTATGTTCAATAAGATACAAGCAGACAGGCCAAACGCTTTGGAATATCCATTAGGTGAAAGCGAAAATCTGAAAAATGCAGCAGCTGAACAACAGTGAGAGAAAATATGACCACAATAACGGTACTCTGAGCCGTTCACTTGGGATGAAACCATAATTTATCTGGTGTGATTGGGGATTATATTGATCAATGATGGTATTAATAAGGCCCATCCTGCTAAATGGGACACATTACAAAACATACAGTGAAAATGAGGCTGGCAATGATACTGGAATCAATTTAATAGTGTAAATGGGACAAAACATGATCAAATGATGCAATGTCTATAAATATCTTGGTTAAATGAGGCTCAATTCAATTACTACTAATGCTGTGGACACTTTATCTGTGATTGGGAAGCACAACAACTAATAATTATTTATGAATGGTGCTCTATCTAGAGCAATTGGGGATTAACACTATCATTCATAATGCTCTGCAGATACCAATCAATGGTGCAGATCAAAATATGAATGATACTCTTATCAGGGGCTTGTAACATAAAAGAGATAAGATTGTTTAAAAATTTATTGTATCTATGTCTACATATTCTGCCATAGACTTATGATTAATACTTATCGTAAGTTTAATTTCATCTTTTATGTTACAGGCACCTGGTGTGATTGGGGCTTAAAGTTATCATCAATGACACTGTAAAACTTCAGTATCTAGTGTGAGTGGGGATCATGATCAACGATGCTGATGATCAACTATCTTCCTTTGGCCCCTCGGGATTGATGAAGACTGTGATCAAAGTCCGCTAATGATTCTATTCATCATTGGTGTTCCAAAGAGGAGATTGTCTTCTCGTTTCATATCATTATCATTACGGCTTACCATCATAAATAGCTCAGATGGGTATTACTGAAGATGATAATAATATTATTACTATGCCCATTAATATAACATACAGAAACAATAGACACATATTCTTTGGTCCAAAGTTCGCCAATGATTCCATTCATAATTGGGTTCGAAAGAGGATATTGTCTTATGGGTGAAGTTCCCCTTATGATGCTAAAAAATTACTTCATCTATCCAGTGTGATTGGGGGTCATACTGATCAACGATGCTGATGATCAACTATCTTCCTTTTGCCCCTCGTGATTGATGAAAACCGTGATCAAAGTCTGCTAATGATTCTATTCATCATTGGTGTTCAAAGAGATTTCTTTCTCAATTTATCTCATTATCATAATGGCTTACCATTGTAAGTAGCTCAGATGAATATTCTTGAAGATGATAATATTATTACTAGATCCATTGATATACCAGACAGAAATACATACGTATATTCTGTGTTGCAAAATCAGCTAATGATTCTATTCATCATTGGAATCAGAAGAAAGGATTGCCTTCTCATTCATCTCATTATCATAACGGCTTACCATCATAAATGGCTCAGATGGATATTACTGAAGATAATAATAATAGTAGTTCTATGCCCATTTATATACCAATTCCATGTAGAAATAGTAGATACATNTTAACTAGATTGTATTTCTATTGTCGACAATATAAGCCGTTGCTTTTGATTACAGTAATGCCATGGCCACACGAGCTGTGGATATAAGGTACTGAATGATCTATTGAAGTTTATCTACTGTAACTTTGATGTTGTTATTGATTAATGATAGCATCATTAATGAGGCTCATCACAATTCATGTTACGGATCATTATTATCAATCAGATTGAGGATAGATATCTAGCTATATTTGGGGATCATAATGATCTCTATGACGATATATCATCTTGTGTAATTGAGTGTAATAATGATTAAGTTTTATTGTGATTAACGAAGCTGACAATAAACAATCTTGTGTAATAGAGGCTCTGTAGTGTAGTGGTTCTGCCTCTCGCCTTTCAACCAGAGGTTCGTAGGTTCGAATCCCACCTATGGCATCAATTTCCTTCAGCAAGAAATTCATTCACATTGTCCTGCACTCAACCCAGGTGAGGTGAATGGGTATCTGGTAGGAGTTTATTCCTTGAAAAAGCTGATGCGCCTAATAGCTGCACTGCTAAAGCCAGGATAATAATTCTGCAATTATAGAGCACTTAGAGAATTCTAATTAAGGGTTGATAAGCGCTATATAAAAGCCATTCATTATCATGATCATTATCATCATAATCATTTTTATAGCTCATCATGCTCAATCTCATATATGATAAAATCAGAGATGCCAACGATTCTGGAATATCCATGAGGTAAAAACAATGTGAAAAATGTAGCATCTGAACAAAAGTGAAAGAAAATATAACTTTGATAACCATGCTCCCATCTATTCATTAATGAAGCTGATAATTATCAATGGTACTGAAATACAGTGTCAATGAACTAGAGAATGGTCAAATGATCAAATGATGCTAATAAACAATGAACTATCTTGTGTAAAAGGGGCATACTTTATCTGGTATGATTTGGGATCGTAATGATCAATGATGCTGATGATCAACTATCTTCCTTTGGCCTCTCGGGATTGATGAAGACCGTGATCAAAGTCCGCTAATTATTCTATTCATCATTGGTGTTCCAAAGAGGAGATTGCCTTCTCGTTTCATCTCATTATCATATCGGCTTACCCTCATAAATGGCTCAGATGGATATTACTGAAGATAATAATAATAGTAGTTCTATGCCCATTTATATACCAATTCCATGTAGAAATAGTAGATACATACAATCTGTGGTGCTCATACTAGTTATCATATCCAATCTAGAACTACTCATGAGCATTTTAAAACATATGGTTGACTGGCATCAACACATTAACGTACATTCCAACTACAAAATATGCCTAGACAAGAACTCCATACAGCATTTGCTATTTTCCTACACACAGGCTCTACAAGTGGCTCAGTTTGCATTTCGGGTTATACATATTTTCTGACTTGGGTCTTGTGAAGGTAATCAGAAAATTGTAAAATTATATATGAAGAATTTCAGTAATCTGCTCAACATTGGTATTTGGAGTGATTGGACAACGTATGATAATAAGAATTTCATATGAATCCGAAAAACTACGTACAATTGGATGGTCATTTTGAGATTTTGGAATGAAACATTAAAATGTGGATGCAGAATTTCTGACTTGATTATAGGAAAAATTGAGGAAAACTGAAACTTTACATATATACAAACACGACAAAGGCATTAGTAAAAAATGATATTCAGAGCTACTGAATACTATCATAACAAATAAGGTGCTTGTCCTAACTACCCAGTGGTCATTTTGAATAAAAACAATGACCACGTATTCATCAGGTCATTGATAGGCTGGAATCTTGGGGCGTAACAAAACCGCAGTGTGATTAGCTTTGACATCGACTTTCTGCAACCTCAGGCAAGCCACACTCGCGCTAATGAAACGGTATTCACGACAGACATCTTTAAACACCGGACCATATGGTGAGGGGGATTCAATTGTCGGGAGGTAAGCAGGATTCGGAATGGTTTTTAGCTGGAGGTGATGTTATCATATCCACCTGATGGATGCAGTCCCGTATCTGGGAGATATGGATGCGGGATGCGAGGCAGAGTTCACATCAGGGCAAAAAAATGCATTTTCATTTATGAGGGCTCTTTTTACATTTTACTCTTGAAAAATAGCCCCTCTAATAAATATTGCGGTGGGCTTTTTATAGGGTATAAGAGGCTAATAGCCCTTTGTGGCCCTGTATTTTTTACGCTGGTTCACATACACTCCAAAAATCATGTTGATTCAGTTCTTATATTGTGCAACACCACCAGTAAAGTATCAGTGAATATCAGTGATATAAATAAGCTAATTCCACTGTTTTTTTTTAACATTGGTGTTAAAATAGTACATTTTCATTCAATTTTAGTGTTTTGAAATTTGGAAATTTATTCATTTAAACTACATAGACATATAGAGTCAACTTTCTGTTCATATTACATTCTGTTCAGAATGTAACTCGTCCCTGATTTCACTTTACTTTAAAGATGGTGTTACATAATATGAACACTGCGTCAGTATCAAATGAATACCCTTCATTTCTGCAGCATATGTACTGCTTATGCTTGTTTTATGATGTATAATTAGTGAAATTATTTTTCTTTATACAAATTATGTTACAAAAAAAAACACATGCTTTGCAGAATCCATCCAGATATTAGGAAAACATTGAACAAATGCTTGATTGAGACAGCTAGATAATGCATAAAGCTACACAGTACTTACATCCAAAGATTATACCCCTGAAAATAAAATTACAATGAATTAAGGACAATAAATATTGAGCCTAATTCTAGAGATAAAACAGAAATTTGTGATGGATTATGTTTCGAAAGAGCATAATTCATTCACATCTATAACATAATCAATTGAGATATTGGTATTTTGCCTTCATATTAAGCAAAGAAAATTCCTAAACTTATACCTTTAAGTAAAATTACAATTAAAGGACAATGACACGTAAATAATTCATCGAATTTGAGAAAAAAATGAAATTTTGACAGATTATGTTATGAAAGTGCATAATATATTCCTATCCATCACGAAATCCATGGAAATATTGAAAAAACAGTAGATCCTATTTCTGCCCCAAATCTCCCCCAGGGGAAAAAAAAGCTATCCCAAATACAATATCAAACATAATTAATTGAGATATTGGTATTATGCCTTCATATTAAGCAAAGAAAGTTCCTAAACTTATACCATTTAAATAAAATTACAATTAAAGAACAATGACACGTAAATAATTTATCGAATTTGAGAAAAAAATTGAAATTTTGACAGATTATGTTATGAAAGCGCATAATTTATTCCCATCCATCACAAAATCCATGGAAATATTGGAAAAACAGTGGATCCTATTTCTGCCTCAAATCTCCCCAGGGGGAAACAAAGCTATACCACATCCGATATCTAACCTTATATGTATACATGTACTTCATAATTCACAATTCTTGAAATAATTTTTGTTGTTGAAAGATTATAACATAAAAATGCATAATTTATCTGCAGGTATTACAGAATCCAATCAAATATAGGGGAAACTTTGAACAAATGCTTGGTTGAAACTACTAATTACAATGAATTAAGGAAAATGACACATTAGTTTAATTCTAAAAATAAAACAAAAATTTATGACAGGTTATGTGATGGACGAGCATAAGCTATTCATATTGATTACTGAATCAGTTGAGATATCGTATTATGCCTTCATATTAAGTCAAGAAAACTCCCCAAATTATACCTTTTAAGTAAAATTACAATAAAAGGATAATGACACTTACATAATTTATCGAATTTGAGAGAAAAAAAATGAAATTTTGACAGATCATGTTATGAAAGCGCATAATTTATTCCCATCCATCACAAAATCCATGGAAATATTGGCAAAACAGTAGATCCTATTTCTGCCTCAAATCTCCCCAGGGGGAAACAAAGCTATCCCAAATACGATATTAAACTCAATATGCATGCAATATGGAAATGGGAATTTAGGTGCTTTTATTATTCTGCCCCATCTCTCGGGAGGGACAACGTCTCGGAGCGAGAAGACATGGTCCGCTGGCGCTTCACTGCATCAATACTTGGTCGTATATTAGTTTTTTATTTCAGACTGTTATGAGATTGTGGGCTGCTTCAATCGCATGAGTGAAGGGACAGATTAGTGTATATTGCTCATATGGACATAGTAAACCTAAAAATTATTTTGCTAATATGGACATCATGTAGCATAAAATTAACACTCCACGATGCACAATCACATTTTAAATGCTAGCATTTTAAATACCCATCATTTTTGTATATTACATATATTTTTAAAAATGGCGGCGACATCGGGTTGGGGGAGACGGGAGGGGAGGTAGCATGGGCCATCACTCCCTGACAATAAAATTGGGGCACGGAACTCCCCTATCATCTCCTCTGTTGGGGTGATGCTGTCTGCCCCCCCCCAATAAAAAGCGGGTAGATATGCATTCCTTTCCTCTACTTTTACTCGTCCTCACTAGTGAGCAAGCTCAAGTAACTCTATGTACTTCGTTCTGCTGAACATCATTATGAATGCTGAATGTGAGCTACATTGTATCATGAAAGCATTGTTATAATTGGGTGATCGAACAATTTGGAAGAAAACAGGTTTAAGCCCCCAAACTAGTTCACCTCTCCCCCTGCTCCAGAGCGATCCAATTTTCCTAATCAGTGTTTTGTGCTGGAACAGCCTGCACATGAAATCAATACGGCCAAGATATTGCGAGATGGTAGCCTGCAAAAACATACCCAACGAGCGTTGAATATTTAGGAGAGGGTGACTGCATGTTTGGAGCAAAGTCTAATTCCATGGTCTAATGGAGCTACCTACTAGCTGCCTGTCTGGCAAATTTTTTACATTGTTTATTGCATTGTGTCTTTACAGTGTATGTCATTTAAGAATTTAAATGTTCATGCCAATGTTTCTGGATGATTCCAACTTAATACGAGTACAATAACATATAAATTGACTATGCCAGGCTTAAAAGTCCCCGGATGAAGAAGATGTGGTTTGATAATTGGATATGCACAGTAAAAGTCATAAACTTCATTTCAATATCTGTATCTAGGCAGGGCTTGGCATCCCTCAATTTCTAGACACAGTTTAATACATGTATTATTTTATTACTAGTAGGTGGCACTGAATAAGCTACTGGTGATGGGTCTGTGTTTGCAGACTACTGAGATGCTCGAGAGGAAACCCCCAGTCTCTCCACTCCACTATCTCTGAATGAGGCAGGAGTGTGTATGCTGGCGGCTAAGCCAAGCGTGGAACGGGATGCCATCCCAGCTCCAGTCCAGGCTATTCTCCATCTCCATCGATGAGTTGCACTAGTCTGCAAACACTAAGACCAGACCCTTGTTCAATATTTTGGTAGAAGATAGATGAAGAGAATAAAAACTCCACTGTCTCTGAATGAGGCAGGAGTTTGCATGCTCACGGCTAAACCAAGAGTGGAACGGGACAACATCCCAGCTCTACTTCCATCTCTATTGATGAATCGATGAGTTGGACTAGTCTGCAAACGCTGAGACCAGACCCTTGTTTTGGTAGAAGAAAGATGAAGAGGATGAGAAGAAAAAACGTTCCACTCCACTGTCTCTGAATGAGGCAGGAGTGTGGATGCTGGCAGCTAAGCCAAGCGTGGAACGGGGATGGCATCCCAGCTCTACTTCCATTCTCCACCTCCATCTCCATCTTCGTCGATGAGTTGCACTAGTCTGCATGCCATGACCCTAATTTAACATTTAGGCAGGAATCGATGAGGGGTGAGAAAACCCTCTACACTGAACAAAAACTGCTTTGAATAATACAAGGGTGAGCATGATGGCAGCCAAGCCAAGCGTTTAGAGGGATGCAATCCTAGCTCCAGTTCAGGTCATTCTTCATCTCCATTCCCATCAATGAATTGCACTAGTCTGTTAGTCCATACACTAATTTAACATTTCAGTGGGAATATGCTGATGGAGATGGAACAGGGGTGTTGTGTATTTTCATCCATATGTTGCCTGTTGTATTCATCCATATGCTGCCTCACTTAACCCAGGAAAAGTAGTGGGTTCCTGGAAGTGACATACTTGAAATGCTTGCCAACTGGACTGACTACCAACCTAAAAGGGAAGAATGATAATAAGGAATTAACATATTCTGAAAAGGTAACTAGAAAAGGTAACTAGAAACAAAACTATTAAAATCCTTATGAAGTAGATCAATCTTAGAACCTTGTTCTGAGAAAAATTTGTCAATCTTTGTGAACAAAATTGAAAGCAAATGTGGTATAAGCAGATATAGCCAGACTACACATATGAAAGTAATTCTTGGTTTACACATTGACATTCTTAGAAATACATGTCTAGTCTTTAATTCACAGACAAAAGACAAATAAAGACAAAAAGACAAAATCTTTTACGGCATTGATTCATATCAATGTTTAATTCAAAAGCAGCATCAGCTGCTCAAAACAGGTCTGCAATTCCAGACTAATTAATAATATGTCTGGCCGAGGCAGCATGCAACCAGGCATCACTGTGAGTGCAAAGACTGAAAAAACGAGCCTTTGTCCTCTTTGTTTGCAAGGGAGACTTTAGGTGCTCATGTCTCAGGCGCATTGTTTGCACACGTGTGCGCCACACGCAGGCAGGGTTGAAAGATGAAATATCTGGAAGGATAATACGGAATGGGCGACATAGATTATGAAAATTGTAATATATATTGACTACATAACATTATTGAAGTTTTTCTCAGCCAGTTCCCTTCAAATAATAAAAAAAATAAAAAAGGATGAAAATAGGTGATATAGATTATGAGAGTGTAATTATTACTAAATAATATTAAATGTGTATTGTATTTAAAGTATCAAATTTTCAAAATACAGTTTACACGCAGACAGGGTTGAAAGATGAAATACATGTATCTGACAGGATAATACGGAATGGGCGACATAGATTATGAAAATTGTAATATATATTGACTACATAACATTATTGAAGTTTTTCTCAGCCAGTTCCCTTCAAATAATAAAAAAAATAAAAAAGGATGAAAATAGGTGATATAGATTATGAGAGTGTAATTATTACTAAATAATATTAAATGTGTATTGTATTTAAAGTATCAAATTTTCAAAATACAGTTTACACGCAGACAGGGTTGAAAGATGAAATACATGTATCTGACAGGATAATAAGGAATGGGCGACATAGATTATGAAAAGTGTTTATATATTGACTACATAACATTATTGAAGTTTTTCTCAGCCAGTTCCCTTCAAATAATAAAAAAAATAAAAAAAGGATGAAAATAGGTGATATAGATTAGGAGAGTGTAATTATTACTAAATAATATTAAATGTGTATTGCATTTAAAGTATCAAATTTTCAAAATACAGTTTACACGCAGACAGGGTTGAAAGATGAAATACATGTATCTGACAGGATAATATTAAAGGAATGGGCGACATAGATTATAAAAATTGTAATATTTTTTTAGTACATAATATTACTGAAGGATTCAAATTCTCATGATCCGGATAAAAAAAAAATAAAAGATGAAAAATAGGCAACATACGGTAGATTATGAAAATGTACTAATGACTAAATCGTATTACATACAGATATGTGTATTTTATTTATCAAAGTTCTCATAATACATGAACATAGAAGAGAAACTAAATTTTTAAAGAAAATAATGAGGATGACGAAACAATATGAGTAGAGGATATTGATGACAGTTATAAAATAACAATGAATTAATGATCATTGAAAAAAAATGTTAAAAGTTATAGTAATGGTAATTATATCATAGTATTGATATCAATTGATAGTCATCTACCAATCAGAATATAATCTACGTAGCTTCTGATTCTTTAAAATGATTGATATAGGGAAAATTTGAACTTGAATTTAAACAAATATGTTTTCTTAAATATGCAGGGGGGGGGGGTAAATGGAAGTACAAGCCCTATGACCTACTTTATTTTAACCTGGCTCTATTGCCCAGAATGAATATGGTAAAATGAACTTCCGATCTATGAGTCACCACTTAACAATTCTGTTCATAACATACTCCATGCCACAACCAATTAATCTACATCCCTGGATCAGGCAGCATCGCATTCTTTAAGTAATTTACCTGGAAAAAAACATGTCTTATTGAGCAAACAGCAGAGAATAAACATTACATCTATTTTTCAATTCAATTCAATTCAATTCAGGTTTATTAAAATCATAATCATCAAAGTACAAAATAAAAGTCTGAGGACTAATAACATTTTGTTTACAAGCAAGACATAAAATATTCAAATCAAAATCTTACATAGATGCGAATTTTAATATTGTGATTCATACCACGCTGTCTCTCCCGCAACAAAAATTCTGCTCATACATTCATCTCTCAAATTCTCATCTCCTCACTTTCTCAAGTTTTCACTGAGCTCTCCCTTTATTTTCCTGCAATCTTTAGGCTCCTAAATATTGTTGGGATCCACATGCACTCCTATTCCATTTTGGAATAAAGCGATTGTCGGTCTGTTTACTTATTTTTTTCAAAACAATTTAAACAATTCATGAGTACAATAAGTCATAAAAGGGGGTGAAAAGCCATAGAGTATCTAAAAATATTTTTTTAAAGTCATATTTCACATTTATACACTGTAATTTTTCATTTTTGGTGAAAAGAAAAAGGGAAAAAAGTACAGGTAGGGCCATTTTTAGATGTTCTTTCAGTTGAGGGCATTTAATTTTTTTTTTGGTGGGGGGGGGGGGGGGGCTAAAATTCCACAGCTTCACATGTACAACATACTTCTAAACCGGACAATAGTACAATAAATACAAAATAAATAAACAAAATTGTACAATAAGTACAAAATTTTAAATGCAATACAATAATCTCGGCAAAACTACAACTTTCAACTCAATTCTCACATACATAAACCAGCAAAGAAAAGAATCACTTTTTTTATCAGTAGAATATGAAATTCAAACACATCTTGATAAGCTGTGCACTTGATACGATAATGGCTTTGCCACAGGCTTTTACCTCATCTGAACAATTAAATTGAATCACACTTTCGTCCGCCAGACTTTAATGAGCCATTGTCTGAATTCATAGAAGCCTTGAAATTATTCGCATCAGACTCATATAACCCAGAAGCTGAAATCCCAATTAACATTCAATATTCTGTCTGACCGATGTGGACACTCATTATCATTCGACTTATGGATAACAATAAAAGTGATTATGCGGGATGCATTGTGTGAATAGTGACTCACTGGCCATTAGCAGGGATTGATAGCATTGTCCAAGGCCTGAATATTAAGTTTGTTTATCATATCATGAATTAATCTGCCTGGCCGCTGATTGAAAATCAATATGACAGGCTATTGACATGTGTAAGCTTTTTAGAGGAGAGGGGAATCCAACACAGAGGTTACAGTACATGCATGTGGAATAATGGTAATGTCTAAAATTGTGGATGTAATCCTATATTGAGCTATCCACCACCCCTCAAAAAATGTGTCCTCCAAGCACTGAATTTTTACAAAATTGTTCACAAACGGGCAATTTCAAGAAAGTATCATGTATGTTATGCCAATTTCCTAATAACTCTTTATTGAATTTCATTGAAATTCAATACTTATTTAGATTTTCACACACATACATGTCTTAGATTTGTTATCAATTTCAGTGAAAAGTTGTGAAGAAATTGGCATAAAAGACATGGTACTTTCATGGTATAGGCCATAATGAAATTCAAATTAAAAAGATAATAAATTGACAGCTTTGACCCACAGAACAGCTTGAAATTGCCAATAAATTTATTTATACTAGTGAGATAATAAATACAAAGCAAACAAAATATTCTAACAGATTTCTAAAAATGAATTTATTTCGACCCCATCACTTCAGATTCAATATATTCCCATTTCGTACATTTCTCTCACTCTACACCATAATATCGCATCCAAAATCGTAATAATATTTGAATGTTTATGATTCATCTTGGTTGAGGCTCCACTAATAAAAATACTGTAAAGCCAATTAAAAATTTTATCAAGCTAGCCAACATTTTTGTTACAAGCTTATTTGTATCTTTCAAATCCCCCTTTTAAGGGGAAGGGAGATTAAACTTTTTATCAAATCTACTGAGCTCTTTTAAAACAAATTTGCTTCATCTGAACCTAACATTCTTTGAATTCAAGGAAAGATAACTCAGTAGTGAATAATACAAATAGAAATTTATATAGCGCATAATTAAGAAAATTCTCTATGCGCTTCACAAAAAAAAAACAAATATCAACTAACACAATAAACATTTAAACATAAAAATAATGTGGCCAAGCCCTTGCATGGGCAGGAACCCATTATCAAACCATGCTCCAGAACAGTGTACAGTGTACTACAAAGAGAGTTTTTGAAGCTTTGAGAACAGATGAGTCTTTAGTGCTCTGTTAAAGCTTTCTGAGCTATCAATATTGCGAAGCTGGTCAGGTAGCTGGTTCCATAATGAACTTTTATCATGCCATTGTCATCCAAAGACAAAATAAAAAGTTTTGGAGTAAATATTCCTGCCGATGACCATTATTTACAATCCCCGGGTTCAGTGTAGCACAATTTGGAAGAAATTCTGGCTGAAAAAAAATAAGGCTATGCAGGGGATTTGATTTCGTGTGATTTTATTGCATGTTGAAATTGTGTATAAAGTTTGATTTATTTTTCATTCATCTTAAAGGTCCACTATTATGAAAATACAAGTTGATCTGTATTGATGTATTATACCATTATCAATACCCTTTTCAGTGAAAGAGGGCCCAAACGTGTTTCATATATATTTTATAATATTTTTTTCTTCATTTTTATATTGGCTTAGTTGGGAACGCCCCTGAAAATTTCTTTCAAATGTCATTCAGGTTGTGACATCACAAGAGTCAAGTTTGTTCACCTTTCTAAATCATGTTTCAGAGCTGGTTCTGTAAATAACAAAAGGAAATATGTGGATCAATGCAGGTATTTCAATGCAGGTGATTGCGCATTCCAATTCTCTTTCATGGGCAATCACCTGAATTGAAATCCCTGCATTGATCCACATATTTCTTTTTGTTATTTACAGAACCAGCTCTGAATCATGATTTAGAAAGGTGAACAAACTTGACTCTTGTGATGTCACAACATGATAATGATGATTGACATTTGAAAGAAATTTTTAGGGGCGTTCCCAACTAAGCCAACATAAAAATGAAGAAAAAATATTATAAAATATATGAAACACATTTGGACTCTCTTTCAGTGAAAAGTGTATTGGTAATGGTATAATACATCAATACAGATCAACTTGTATTTTCATAATAGTACCCCTTTAACCTAAAATTCAATTAGCTCAACATCTTATTCACAATTAACAAATGAATGCATATTTGTTTTGGATTTTGTATGGAGACAGCATGTAATCCCATAGAATGCACAGGTATAATGTTCACTCATCTTACAGAGCTGCACTGGATGATACATTATACATGGTCTGAAAAACCAATATCCTGTGGTTCAGTATTAGATTTCTAATGTTCAATATTATTCAAGGAGAGAAAATTTTGCTTTGGATACATCTTGGGAGCCGCTAACAGAATATTTATACCCTCATTCCATAGAGGTTCACCGAAGGAAACATTATTCATGGTCTGAATAACCAATACCCTGTGATTCATTGATACATTGAATTTCTGATGTTCAATGTTATTTCAAGGAGAGAAAATTTTGCCTTGAAATCTTTCTGGTGCTCTATGTGTGAAAGCTAATTGATGCTTCTCGGAAGCCGTTAAAGAATATATATTCACTCATTACACAGCTTGCACTGGAAGACATATTATTCATAGTTAAATAACTAATACCCTGTGATTCAATGATACATTGAATTTCTGATGTTCAATGTTATTTCA
>BQKZ01011769.1:0-15426 GCA_036244855.1 Temnopleurus reevesii | reverse complement strand
GTTCTCTGTAAGCCACCCACATCAAACCACAGCTAATATAATATGTATATATTGTAGCCTGTAAAATGTAATTTTCTTATTGAAATCTAGCCTAGAATTCATTCATGTACAGTACTCTTGTATAGAAAAGTGAATTGTGCATGCCAAGGAAAGTTGGTTTGTGTTGCCATTTTTTACAGAAAAGTCAGAGGAATCTGCATGACAGAAGAGTATTAGAAATAAATATATTGTATTCGTAATCACTCACATTTGCTACATGTATTACATCAAATATTTTTGCACCTTTACGCACTTTTGTGTCTATTTCATTCTGTTTTTGAGAGCCTACTCTATTGCAACCATCTCCTTTGAATAAGAATTTTGTTTTTCAATGATCTGGGGCCTGTAACATAAAGAGATACAATAGATTTTGCAATTAATTGTATCTATTTTGTACACACTTTGCCATAGACTTGCGATTAATATTTATCGTAAGTCTGATTGCATCTTTTATGTTACAGGCCCCAGGTTTAAAATCATTATTATAAAATATTTAGCACTTCAAAACAACTGCAGTATTAAAATGTAATAGCATTACAATAATAACATCAAGGCAAGTGAAATGATATAAATGTCAGTATGATCTTTTAGTATGCTTTTGCCATAGGTAGATTGGGGGAATTTACTTAGAGTTTTGAAATGTGCACGGAAGTATTAAAATTATGCCAAATTTGGGAACTTGGAAGTTTTATGGACTTCAGGTCAATTGTTATAATTCTAAAAATATGATTTTTATCATGCTTGAACAATTTTTTTTTTTTTATAAATGGTATTTTTTACATGACGATTGTGCTACAAGTTCTATAGAAATTATAATTCACTTTCCCTTTTTTTAAGCAGAACAAAAATCTGCCCCAAAATTCCAAAGATCATGTTGATCAGTTGCCTCACAATGTTAGAATGTAGGTAGTATGATGTTTCGCCTGCTGTATACCGGTACAGCTAGCCTTCATCAGACATTGGGTATAGCCCATGCTGCGTTTTGTTATTATTGAATGCCATTTTCAAAGTTTAATTGGACTTCAACATTTCTTCTAAAGAACAAAATAATTACTTTATTTTCAATTTTGAAGCTTTTAACAAATCTTTATTACAGTTCATCATTATAAAAACAATGGTGTCACAAACTACCATGAAAATCTGGACATTGGGTATTCAAAAGAAATAGAATGAAATGATTATGATTAAAATTTGTTTTTCCTCCAAGACTACGATATGTCATACAAAAATGTATGATAGTTTCTTGTTGACATTGCTGTTGTTTATTAAGTGTAATGATATTTTCTAAATGATAGATATATTTGTGAAAGGAAAGAAAAGAAGTGAAAGTATGAATTTTCATAATTTTTTAGACAAATGGCTCCCAACCCTACATCATGAAATACAGTAGAGTGCTACAATTGATCTGAAACTTTGAAGAGGCCTTTCATGTACATAAATGTAATTTATGTCAATTTAATACCAATTTACATTGCATTTAGAAATATATTGCAAAAAAATTATCTCAGATGGCACTCTAATTTTGAACAGTATTTTAATTTTCACTACCTTCTTTTGTATTCATAAGAGTGGCCTGAACCTGTAGATTTTGAAATGTGATGAAATCATATGATATTCTCACTTTTTAGAGTATTTTCGTTCGGCAGGGAAACCAATTGTGATTGTCGTAGGCATGGAAACGGTATTGTCTTGTAGGACTTTGGGGTTATTTATTTCTGCACAGTTTTGAGACGGACGTGTATGATATATGCAAAGTTTTGTTTGCCATTTTTGCAAGAGTGTTGTAAATATCCTAACCACTGTCTAGAATATTAGGCTGTGTATAATATTTGTTTCCATCTGACTATATATCATGTGTTAAGTAATTCTCTCCTCTTATTTACATCTTCTAGCATTGTATTCTCTTTCCTCGCTTGCCTGTTTACTTGAATTTGTATTTTAAATTCTCCAGAACACTAACAGGATTCCCACAGTCAGTAGAACTCATGGAAAATCATGTAAAATGTATTTGTCAGGGAAAGTAAGGGAATAGTCAAAGAATTTGGAGATTTTGTGAAAAGTCGTGGAATTTGATTTTCTTCTTGGTCATGACAGCTTCCCAATTTGTCTTGTTTAGCAACTTTCATGCACAGTGGCCGTGAGGGAAGATATTGGCCATCATATTTTGTATGAATTTGGAAAGCGAGCAAGAAAGGAAGTCTTGGAATACATTGATTTAGTCATGGAAAGTCATGGAATTCTATTTTCAACTTCTTGTGGGAACCCTCTCAGTAGTATGCAGCAAATTCAGAACAGTAGAACATTCATGGATGATAAATGAGTCACCTATAAATCCATTGGAACATTTAATAACGTGGACCTACCCCAATTTTCAGCTCTTTGAAATGTATAATTTCTTTAAAACTTGGTTGATTGATGATCTGGTTTTGGAACATTAATGAAAAAAATTGTGCAATTGGTGTTGTTGTTATATATCAGTTCTGCATAACTTGGTTTTTGTTTTAGATACATGTAAATTCATGGCACCTTTTTGTTAAAAAGAGAATAAGCTCATCACCCTTACATAACCATTTGTGTTCAACTAAACACCATACAATTGATGTTTTTAAATGTGTTGTTAAGAGGTTCAAACAAATGTATTTCCCCCCAAACCACATGTTTCCACTTATTCTCTTTAAATCTGAAATATTGCTGCATTTTTATATAAATACATTGTTAGTTACATAGCACTTACTCACTCTGCATTGGTCTCTAAGAAACCATATCATTGTAGTTTGCTAAAAAAAATAGGTTGTTAATGATAAAGGTAGAATATGTAAAGGATTTGTTGTACAACATGGTTCACAGTGGTAGTTCAACTAACCATTCTAAAAAAAACGGTGAAAGTGCCTTAGTTGAATCGAGACCAATCGATTTTGCTGAAGGAGACCCATATTATCAATTAAATTTCCCGTTTTTATTTTAACATATACATTTCTTGTATCAGCAACATATCTATAACAAAGTGAACTCTCCTAAAAGAAAGAGTGGACTATGAAAATTCAGTCATCATGTCACAATTAATTTGAGAAAATACTTCTTTAGTAATAAGCAACCATTGTTGATAACAATTTTCAACAGTATTAAAATGCAATTATAAAAGACTCCCTTGACATAATTGTAAATATTTCAAGTGAAGATTCAGAGCCCCAAGGTACTTTATCTGGCTTGGAACCATGAATTGGGTAAATTCCTCAGAAAGGGTCCTGTTCAACTTGGGGGAAAAACGAAAGAAAGTATTAAGAAAATTGGTCTTGATATTTGTAACTGTCAATACAAAAATCATTTGGAAATGAGAAATTGCTTGAAATTATTCTATTTGTGAAAAATCTTTCTTTTTTCTTGATATATACAGACCTGCCAACCTAAAATCATATTCCTTATTTTTTCTATCCATTTTGCTTCATAAGGTGGTACTAGCATGTATGTATGTGCATACACAACAATATCATACCATTGTTCATTGTACCCATTTACAAAAAATGTAATTGTCCATTGGTATTGTCGATTTATGACCCTCATTAATTAACCAGAATAAATGCCTTTGGTTCATGGAAACACATTTTCCGAAATAACCATATGGCATATTCATCTTATTTTCTGTTGAAAATAGTTGAATGATAAAAAGGTTTTCAGGTCAACAGTTGGTTGCACGCTGGTATTTTTTTACACTTTGAAGGAGTACTGATATCTATTGAATTTGGTACTGCTTATTCAAACATTATAGACAAAGAATATGATTTTTGGTTTGCAGCCCTGTATATGCATATACATATACATGTACTAATCTGGTTCTGGGTTCATACTTCATGCTACTTTTCAAATTTATACAAAGTGATACAACACATACATATACAAGAGTGTAATGATATATTTTCTTCGTCAGATTTTAGAAACACTTCTTCATGAGGATACTATATTATTTAATGAGTAAAGACACTTGCACTGAACTCATTTGCTAAAATTGTTTCCTTGTTTCTAAGTGAGTTCAGTTTAACTATCTTGCCTACAGTCCAATTTGTGTGTGGGACTGAGAGGGCATGATATTAAGATTTATGTTTATACATTTACATAGTAAATGTGGCATTTTATGCCATTTGATTCTGTACAAAGAATTTAATAAATAACTGGGGATTTTTTTGTATATTAATGTGTGTACTATAATTCAGTTTTATTTCTTTCTTTTTGTGTGCCCCATTATTGTAACCTATTGATCTTGACATAGCGGGATTTGGAGAGAAAAAAATAAAAAAATAAAAATATGAAATGAATGATACAACTTGTATATGAAATGAAGTCATGGTGGCGAGGATATTTTTATTGTCTGTGGGTTTTTGTGTTTTCATAAAGCCGAGTTAAATGCATTTTATAGAAGATAAATGGGAGAAAGGTTTGAAATGAGTGAGATGTCCGATATGAAACTTTGATAGACATGTGAGATGAGAGAGGTTTTGAGATACATGTAGCAGCGAGAGGGAGACACAGAGACGAGAAAAGGGAATTTTACAGGAAGCACAGTGAGCATAGAGGCAAAGGAATTGGACAATGTAAACAACCGTCATTCTGACTTTTACGGTAGTTTTCTCACACAAAAGGAAAATAGCTTCCATGTTCATTAAGTAGGTGCGACACCTGTTCTACATTTCTTAGCAGAATAAAGAGCGAAGACAATGTGTTTTGTACGTATGCATGATTCAATGGAATTTTGTCCAATTCCTCTGCTAACAGTGATGAGAAAGCAGAAGGGAGAGACATATTTATATAATATTGACTGACCTTGATGGAGATACCACATATATTTCCCTCACGCCATCCATATTTTTCCCCCCGAGTCGAAGACGAGGGAAATATGGATCCAGTGAGGGAAATATTTGTGGTATCTCCAGAAAGGTCGGTCAATATTATTACTACCTGACGTGATTTATTGAAGTGTTGGACTTACCTATAGGCAAAGTATGATCCAAAATGTTTGTTTACAAATCACTGGTTGGCTGCACACACAGTCCAC
Organism: Temnopleurus reevesii; assembly: GCA_036244855.1. Classification (NCBI taxonomy): domain Eukaryota; kingdom Metazoa; phylum Echinodermata; class Echinoidea; order Temnopleuroida; family Temnopleuridae; genus Temnopleurus; species Temnopleurus reevesii. The sequence continues at coordinate 10,340 of BQKZ01011769.1, read as the reverse complement.
ACACACGTACCGGCCTGGCTTGCTGCAATTCGCTGCGCGCACTGGATATGCGCATATCAGCTGCCCTGGGAACCCTGCACACAAAGCCCATGCACACGCACGTACCGGCCTGGCTTGCTGCAATTCGCTGTGCGCACTGGATATGTGCATATCAGCTGCCCTGGGAACCCTGGGGACGTAGAGGGAAATACCGCTATTATGGACTGCCAATTTTGTACACAAACGCTATATATTTGTGAAAAGACGATATCGCGCGAAGAGGAGTGTATCATTGTTATTCCACTCGAGAGAGCGATGAGACATTGTGACGTCATCGATGTTGCGCAAATCAATCGAGACAAACAAAATACGCGTTTATATCTGGTCTCTAAAACACCTTGATCAGGTAATAATAATATAATATGGACTATCTCTTTCGGGAGACACAACATTTATGGGCCATAAAGGGCCATAAATGTTGTGTCTCCCGAAAGAGATAGTCCATATTGTTATTATTAACCAAATCAGACATCTAGAGCGAACACGAAATCCATGAAATAAACCAATTAGCCTGCCAATGGCAAAATTAAAAGTGGTTGCTCGCGAGATCGCGGTCCGCGCATTTCGGATGTGAATTTATTGCCCGCTGTTTTACACGCAAAATCCCATAGACATTTGGCCGAGGGCAATAAAGTAATTTATGGACCGCTCTGTCTTTTACGGGGAGTTAAAGTGTAAAAATCACATTGCTCAGATGTCTGATACGGTTAATAGTGGTCCATATTCCAATAACGGGATATGAAACCCATTGTTACTAAGCCATTGTTATCTCGACCCTGGCTAATCAATGGTCAAAAGGACAATCATTTGGATCGGATGAAATTAAACCTTGACATTGGAATACGGGCCACTGTGTGGGTTAGATGATACAGAGGAAAAGAGAGATGGATGGAGAAAGATACACAAGAGATAAGGGAAAGAAAGTGTGAGATATTGAGAGAGATACTAACCATTACAGAACATGTATGATATCAGAGATGGGGATACTAATTGCCGACAGCTGAACCAAAGGTTTTCTCATCAAAGTTTCAGTTGATCATTTTGAATTAAATCAATCTTTATGAGAATACATCCTGAAAATATTCCACAATGGTAGGCCAATTGTGTTCAGGCAAGAGTGATAATCTGGGTACTTGGGTCATTGGAAACCGATGAAAACAAATTTACACATACCGTATAACGAGTTGTTTTCATTTGTTGTCAAAGGTGCCTATGACCACAGGTCTATTAATAGATTTCTTAGGATTAGGGGAGAGAAAGAGCAAGAATTGAGAGTTACATTATACGTATTCACTGTGAACAAAGGTACAAAGATATATAAACAACATACATGTATTATGAACAGCATTCACAATAACTATTATAGCTCTATACACATGGAATAAATTTCCTTCTCTTCTTCTCTGGAGAAATTTTGAAACAGGTGTAACACCCGCTCACTGAATCAACAGGGATATCAGTGTCTTTTGTGTGCATAGAGCTATTGTGAAGGCTTAAATAGCTTTGTTGTGCTTTCAAATATCATCGTTCCTTCTGCTAAAAGTAATTGTCAGTCATTAAATAGGAAGTCAAGCACACAGGTATGCTAGATTATGGTAATTGGTTCTCAACTGATCAATAAGGGTACATGTATATATAAATTTCACTTATATCTTATGAAGCAAAGAATTATAGACAAGTCAGGAATGTGAATTTTGACTTGCAGATCACAATACAATCTTATACACAAAAGAACACAACAATGTATAATAAAAAGAAACATTTATTTCTTTTGTGTTAAACCATACTAGATATGGACAGTACATTTACATTCATGTAGTTTATACTTTTTTTTCATAAAGATGTGCTACACATCGAAGGCTAGTTACTTCAAGAAAAACGATAAAGATCTGATTTGAAAAATATTGCTTCTTACCTTTAGAATTAATAAGGCTACATGTGTATATTGTGAGCTAAAAGAAGATGAAAATATGTTGGGAGAAATATTCTGAGGAAGAAAATTTTTTGGGGTGATTTTAATATGAATGGCTTTATTTGGAAGTAAATTATAAATCAATGATCTCACAGACAACATGAAGTTAAGCCCAGAAGAGAGAGGTACAGTTTACCTGTTTTCCCCTAGGTATTCAACACAAAATACAGTAAAAAGGTAACTTTCTCTCCTAGGCCTAGCTGTACATTTTAAGTTATTGATTCTCTTTTCAAGAAACACTATTTAGAATCATCCTTGGTGTGAGCATGGAGTTCTCTTCAGAATGTTTTTTTCAGTGTGCAGTCCTTTTCCAAACTGATTCTTAAAGAGATTCTACATAATACTGCAAATCAGCGATGAAACCTTTTAGTTCATTGTGCAAACTTCAACTTTCTTTTTTCATATCTTATTCCAATATTTGTGCATTTTTTCAAACATAATTTGAAATTTTTGTCCTCTACTCCTCAGAAATACTTACAAATGTGAAATCACAATTTTCAAAGAGTTGTGAATTATCCTAATTCAGATAAGACTGTCCTTATAACAAACTAATTGAGGGCTATAAACATGCAGAAGGGTGTTCAGTAATGGTAATGATAACAAGGTAATGGTTCATAAAAATGTAATGCACATACATGTACATGTAACTTGAAAGGGATTCTTAAATCTACAAATGACAAATATGTGAAGAGTAACCTTTAAAAATGTATAATGGAATAGTAAAGGGGAATAAAGGTAATATGCCTCGTTTTTGCCCATCAGTTTATATTATGATTAATATGATACTTGTATATCATGGTCTCAAGTCTAAATTAATTTTCTGGTCTACTGCAAAATCATTTAGGATTACTTGCGATTATATTTCTATCTGAATTGAATTCATGAAACAGCCATTTTACTTCTAAAATATTTAAAGAAAAAGTGAACCATCAAGAAGTTCTTGCCCTGTGAATTTTTTTATGTAAAGAGTTTGATGCAATATATGATGGAGCTTATAAGATCATCATACCAAGGTAAAGTGGAACCATTAAAATTTTGCAAGCTTGGAACTTTTACAAAAATAACCAAAGTGGAATTTTATAACACAGTATTTGCAGTAACCAATTTTAAAGCATTTTCTATTTCAATTCCAGCACTGCTGATTTCTCATAATATCTTCAAAGAAGCATTCAAGAGTTGTAGTTTTACATGACTTATGGTTTGGTATATTATTATTATTTTTTAGATTTGTTTACCATTACCATAATTGGTTTAAAACTTTATAAGCTCTTCAAATCATTGGTACCGTCTTTAAATATTTTTCAAACAGTTTTGGAAGATTCATGGAATGGATTTATTTCAGTTTTTCAATACATGATCTCTTAAGATTGTCACTGAACAATTCTGCTTCTAAGGGGTCCCATCCAATTCTTTGTCTTTCGAATTGTAAAATATGCCACTGTATGCAATGAATTGGTAAATAAATTGAATTGAATATTCAACAGTTACCTGATTCCATATAATCTCCTCAGTCTGGAAAAACATTAACTGTAATATACAAAAGTTAACTGACTATGGGGTGTTGCTTAAAAGCTGCAATTGATAGCAAATAAACTGCAAATAAGTTGCAAAATTGGAACCCTCATTTTCATTTAGTCTGCACTTTTGACAAGATGCGCATGAAACTATGACTTTCATTGGCACATTCCTATCAACTGTAATTTGCGGTCAAAACAAACTTTCCAACAACACCCCTACACTGTATATCTTCATCAAATGCCCAATCCCATAGCAGCCTTGCAAACAGAGTACGCCAAATATGATACTCCTCCAATGTCTCTGTGTGATATCTTCAATTTGGACATAGGTTATTGGGTCATTCAATCAGCAGTTTCAACTCATGTTAGATTGAGTGGATAGTTTTCTTAATTCAGCCGATATGCTTTCGCTTGTAACATCTAACCAGCTAACAATGAAAAGTTTGCAGGCAAGAAGATCTATAAATAGAATTATCCCTCAAATTGTCAAACATCAGTTGATTTCGCTAAACGACTTCCTTTCAAACCATTTATGATCACCGATAGAGGCAAAAATCTTGAAAATGTTCCATTTAATCATGAACACAATATTCAATAATATTTGGTCTAAATACTTGAACTGATGTGTTCATTCTGTTGTATTCTTAGTGATACTATGATATATTTTGCCATCCTTAATGAAAACATCTACATGTATCACAAAAGCCTTTGGATTTTTTTCCAGATACATATTTATCCTATTGATTTACAGAATGAACATAATCCCATGATTTTCATTCACTGCTTGCTCAACAGCTTTCATATATTCCGTCAATACTTATTACAGGAGCCCAGCAATATGACAATAGTCTATTTCCATGATGGGCATTTATTAAAGTTGTTCGCAGAATATCAACTATCCCATGACTTTGATTTTAGTCACATGTGTCTAGCCTTTAAGTGATCATCAAATGAGCAACGCCAGAGAAGCCCAGGGTTTGGCGAGTGTCCAATTGTTACCAACGAGTTCTGCAGACATAACCTCAAGGTTATCCCTCAACGGTGGGCATTCGCTTAATTGATTTACAGAAAAGCAAATTTTCTCGTGAATTGGATTATGTTTTGTCTTAGTACAGCAGAGAAGCGAAAGGTTTTGGCGAGGGTCAAGTAATTCAGAAGAGTTGTACACACAGAGCCATGGGACCGTCTGTCTAGATGGGAGAAGCAGCAATCTAAGCATGACACATCAAAATGTATCTGCTCCTGATCGAACCACATGGCAAGACAGTTTCATCAAATTGGCAATGCCAGAGAGGCTCAGTCAATGAGAAGAGTTGTACAGACATAGCTGTGGATCCATTTCTCATGATGGGTGAAGCAGCAATTTGAGCCGAGCACATCTGGCATGGCGTAAATGGGAAACCTCTAGTTGAAGAGTGATCTTCAAATTGGCAACATCAGAGAAGCCCAGTGTTTCAGCATGTATCCACTCATTCAAAAGAGTTGTACAGACATAACCCTCGAGCCATCTCTCCAGATGGGTGATGCAGCGATCTGAGCGCAGCACATCTGACATGGCGGATATGGGACACCTCTGGTTGAACAGTGATCTTCAAATTGGCAACATCAGAGAAGCCCAGGAATTCAGCGAATATCCAGCCATTCAAAAGAGTTGCACAGACATAGCCGTAGAGCCATCTCTCCAAATGGGTGATGCAGCGATCTGAGCGCGACACATCGGACAAGTCTGCTCCCGATCAAACCACATGGCGACACAGTCCTCACAGAAAATATGCTGCATAAAGACAACAAAATAGGATTGTTACACTTACAGTATAATCATTTGATATATGATTATCAGTGGAAAAAATTGGGTCTACAGAAAAGTTTGAATAGAAAAATGAAACAAGAAGGTACATTCCTCATGGGAATATGGAAATATCTATATATTTTTACCATTGAGAGAGTTTAATTTTATCTGATTCACTTTATTTTCATCTTATTTGATTAGAAATGATACTAATCATGAAAGATATATATACATGTATTAGGAATATAGGGCTGCAGATTCTACTTTTTCTGTAAACCTACATGAACATTTATGGCAGCTGTAAAAATTTGTTTTTACTCTATCATGAAATCACTCTATCATGCAATCACTTTGAACATCTACAAAGAAAAAGAAAAATAAAACGTATATGTAACTGAACCTTTACAACTTTTCTGTCATAATAATCAGTTAAAATTAAAATGATGAATGACCAAACGGGTGAATTAATGCATTTTCATGAGAGAAAACACAGTAACAAAATGTGTCTGCTTAGCCATTTACAATTGCAGGAAATCTAAATTTATGAAGAAATAAATCTCATTTAAAGGGAAATCAAACCCTCCTTGTATAAAGATGATCCAACAGTGAAAATCTGAACAAAATCGTACATTCCGTTTTTATGGTGAATTTCAAATTTCAGATTCAAATTTTCACAATTCATTCATTTGATTTTTCTTCATTCAATGATAACATGATAATTCCTGGAGTGGGTTCCCCTTTTACTGGAAGAAGTGTTAGCAACACTTGCTAAGGTAAAACATTAATAAAACATGAAAAAAACTAACCAAAAAAATAATACCAAATAATCTGTGAAACATGATACAGTGACTGTACTACAGATGTTCACTTCTTACCTTGCAAGCAAGCTGGATAGGCTCCTGAAAGTCATCCTGGCATATCGGACACGCATCTCCAACTCTCCGGATTTGGTCTGATGAAGGAGGCATACCATATTGCTGAATGTGAGAAAATACATCATCTATGTTAACAAACTGGAAGAGCAAGACCACCTCATGCTTTGTCTGAATACCATATCTATATTAAACTGTTCTTAATTGATTTACGATTTACAAGTACAGAAAACAAATAACAGTGAATCTATTTCTTATTAACAATCAAAAGACAAATTAAGTTTGTTTTAAATAATACTTCCTATTACACTTCATAGATAAAGAGCTAAGGACAGATAAAAGAAGAAGAAAAAAATGATAACAAAAAGAGATAACAAGAATGTGGAAAACTTTATAGTTTGCAAAAGCTAGAAAACCATTGTCAAACAATGAAAAGGTATTCACTCACCACATCTATACATATATCTTGAAGAGATTTTCTTAAATCTTTCTGTTTTCTGTACACACTAAAAGCCTGGAAAAGATAAAGAAAAAAAGAAAATTATAAGATACATAAGTTGCACATTACGACATTATTAAAGAAAATTAATTGTGGCAAATTATGAATATATATAGACCATTCAATTAATTCACATGGTTAAATACAAATATCATATTAGATCATATGAGCATTTTACTTTTTTTTTGCAGAACACAAATCTTTCAAATTGAACCCAGATTATTGTGACCTACATGCAGTACATCAAACCCAACTGCTATTGTACATTGCATTCCTCTTTGTTTACATATTTTTCTCCAAAAATAGATTTCTAGTAAATTTCTTCATTCCAACAATGTAGTTATCACCCAGAGCTATTGTTGCATTCATATGCTGGTGAATTTCACTCTCTTGGTATTTCCTGTGTAATATACCACCTGTCAATCAGATATGTACAAGATACAATAAGTATCTGGGACTTTGTATTGTTGTGTTACAAGCTACTGTTATAAGCTAATAAAATAGGCCAATCATTTGCTTTGCTCAGAATGATTTGCTAATAACACTCTTCTTAGAATGGAATCTTAATCAGATGAGAAAAATAATGAACTGATTGAGACTTTCATTTTAGTGTATAAAATGATCGTTCTGTCAGTTATAGCCAGGGTAATAATATAAGGTATCAAGCGCAATAGAGTATATGTATATAGTGATTGCGTTATATAAATGAACCTATTATTATTATTAAGATGGAAAATGTAGCGATAGTGCTGAAAGCATTCCACATGTTTATAGAACATCAGTAGAAAGATTTTCCTTTGTGTATCTGCAAATACTATGATTAGCAATTGGATCATATTACAGTTTAATCAAGCAGTAAATATATGCATGCCCATTTTCAATCGGCACATTTAGGCAATGACTTCTTAAAATCTGTGGTTATTTTTAGGTAAACCCACTGTGTAAACTTGGAATGACAACATAAGCCAAATGTAACAAAAAATGTGTTAAATTCATTATTGATGCCATGACTCTATTAGGCAATTTCTACACATGACGTCTAAAATCTTAGCAGCAAATGTAACCTTCTAGATAAATTCATCATTAGATCATTTTAGCCCCAAATGAAGCACATTTTCATGATTTTTTTCGTTTTACATATGCATTTTCTTTGTGGGGGGGGGGGGGCATAGTCAGCATGAAAATAACAAAAATATGACATATGAATCATGAAAGATGTGAATTGTACTTACTTTAAGTATAACATAAGCAATGGTTAAAATGTAGCTGATGACCCAATGTGATTCACCATAGTCTGAAAAATATGAGATCCATAATGGAAACGGTGGAAGAAGACGATACGTCTGGGATATCTCCTCAATTCCTCGGTAGATTTTACCCTGAAAGAGAAAAGATAGTTTCAGAAATCGTCAGAATGGTGCAGCATAATCCGCTTCAAATATAAGCCTTTCTGTTGTTTTTTGCTTCAAATTCTTTCAAAAAAATATTAAATATCACAATATAAACAAAATAATATTTTGTAAAGGAAATAGTGATTTAATGAAGGTATTCTATCGAAAGAGCAAATCATTCTCTGAAAAATAACAATAAAGTCAGGCAAAATGGGAAGATGTCCAAGAATTACTTTTTTTTTTGAAACAGCACCTGTCGATCCGAATTTATTTTTTTCATTTTTTTTCCATATATCTGAAACACATTTCATGCCCAAATTAAGACTTTGAATGGAGTGAAGACTCAAGGAACAAAATGACTTTTCATGTTGTATTTCACATCTACCATTGCATTAAAAATGACAGTTTAGCTTTATGTTGAGCAGTAACATTACTGTGATTTTTTTAATTTTGGTGGCAAGTAGAAAAAAAAAGAAGAAGAAAAGGATATTTTCAGAGGGTCGGTTGATGGAGGACAATCATACAAAATTTGCTTGTTTGCCAAAGATTATAATCAAGTATTGGCTACATTCTAATGCTAGCGGGAGAGGGGGGGGGGGTCTTCATATTCTTATAAGACCTCCCCTTTATCTGAAAATAATCAATATTTTAGTTGTCCAACAAAAGCTTTTTTTTTCAAATAGAGTGAGTCAATCAGAAAAAAAGTTGAACACATTCGAGTGAAAATTGTCTAAGAGAAAACTCAGGTCATGACATTTTCAGATCGTCAGTGGGTGAAGGACAACAAAAGATATTTTTTTTCTCGTCCTATTCGACATACCCTTTTCTTGAAGCTTAGTACTGTGCATGGAAGCAACGTGATGATGCATTTGATCATCAGTGTTGAGTATTTGATGACAAAGTCAGTGATACCGATACACCAGAACACTGCCCACATCGTCATCACATCAATACTTGGCGGAAGGAATAAGAGACTAAAATAAATAGAAAAGAAAGAACAAAGTGGACTCATTAGAATCTAGAACACATTCATTTCCACACAAGCTGTTAAAAATGTTCTTTATAATTTGGAACTGATGAATTGTTTTGTTTTCATCCTAAATATCATACTGCTGCTATTGTGAAATATTAGGTGAAGAAATGCAATTTTTCTGGGAAAGGTTTTATTCTGATTCACTTATGACACAAAGTGACCTGGAACTACTGAGCTGTCAATGAATGGAGGAAAAATAGAGTATAGACAATCACATTTCGAACAAAATAAGAAAATCTTTTAACAGTTAAGAGCTTCCGCTAGCATTTTTGCACAACTTCGCACGTCCACGGGAAGTGCTCTTTTGTGTGTAAACTCAGAGAGTACACCCAATAATCAGAGCGTGCTTTCCATTGTTTGCAGTGTCTAAGCTGGTGGCTTGGACATTGTAATCCCTACTCTCGTATTAACCCAACACACTAAGGGTTAAAAAGTCATGAATTTTCAAACTTTCACTGTTATCTTCTGATAGGGATCTGTCCGGTTGGCAAAATTTAACATTAACTATGCCGTTATGACAGGTTTAGCTCAAACTTCGCTGTCTGTTCTCATTTTTCCTCATTCACTGTGGTCATAACTGTGTTAGTATGATAACATTTAAATGATGTTTATCATCTTAATCATCATCTAGGATATGATGCCTTGTACTTACCATCTATAAAGTTTTTGCTCTTCTAGGACATAATATATGAAGAGGATGTTCACTAGCAGTAGCCCCAGTCTCAGCACAACTGATATGACACTTCTCTTCTCCTGTGGAATTAAAACAGAAAACAGACTAGATTTAAATTATCACTAGGAGGGATGGTATGTCCTTCATCAGTATGGGATTATGAGCATGCCTTGGTCTTTCATGTTCTATTGTTATGTGCATTACAAAAAGCTCAAGTATCTGGAGTGCAGATTTACTTCACTAAAACTGCAATCCTAGGTGAAAATACTTGCACAAGGGATCATTTAGATTTAGTAACTAGATTAAGTGGGTGTTGTTCAAAAGTTGCAATTGATCGCAAGTTGCAGTTGATCGGAACGCGCCAATCAAAAACATTGTTACCCGCACGTCTTGTTAGATGTGCATACCATGTGTGAATGAAAATGCGCGTGATAATGTATAAAGTTGCAGTTGATTTGCAGTTCAATTTTGAACAACACCCAATTAGTAATAATAATAATAATATATAGCATTTAAACACGCCATCTCTCTAGTCACCTATTCAGAGGCGCGAGA
>BQKZ01011768.1:19200-30971 GCA_036244855.1 Temnopleurus reevesii | reverse complement strand
TATTCGTCTTCTTCTACTTCTTCTATCCTTTTCTGCCACCTCCTCCTGTATATTTTATGTATTGTGTTTCTTCCTCTCTTTCTCTTTCTTTTTTTCTTCCCTTTCTGCCTCTTCTTACTCCTACTCCACGTCCTCATATTTCTTTATCATCTTCTCCTCCTTCCCCTTCATCTTCAAATTGTTCTTGTACTTTCTTTTCCATCTTCATCTTACTCCTTGTTCATCAAGTCACCTCGAATAGCCCATCCTGGGTTCATGTACACTCCAACCCCCCCCCCCCCCCCCCTCCTTCCATCTCGTTCAATCTAACCTTCTCCCGCTTGTATCTCACTCATATAACAATGACAAGGTCCCACAATGAAATAATACATTTTCAGACCCAAGCATGAGCATGATGACATGGTAAAAAAAAGTGTATAAAGAATGTGTTCCTAATTGTTGTATCTCCGACACCAATCCAAACGCAATAATATCAAGATGCTCTCTCACTTCCGAATGCCACTTTAAATTTCATTTGAAAATATGAAAGAGAAACATCGAAAGTTTAAAAAGTGCAAGTGCTAGTTCGAGCTTAGGAAAGGGAATCACCACGGGGAGAGGAATTTGCCGATTTGCACATTTTCAAGAAGTGCTGGATCATATTGATATCATATTCAACAATAATCATAATCTCTTGTTGAATGACTCAATGTTAGACTGCACATAGACGTACTTCCTTCGACGCCTTCCCTGACCTAGCAACCGACTATTCCCAGTCATCCCATTTTCATAATTTATCTCCAATCAAAATCAAGGTCATAATTTGTTTTTAATTAAGCTCCAGACAGGGAGACTGTCATTGGAGTTATAACAGCATACTCATCGCTTCCCTCGGTGTAAATGACCCTATAATTAGCTGTTTGATAAATTGATTACTGACGCCGCCATCACGCATACAATTAGGAAGGGAAGGCGAAAAGAGAATTGCTGTTTGAGTATTGCAAAATGGAGGGTAGAAATTGAATACTTTCAGATACAGAAAGAAAGAGGGGAAAGGAAAGAGGAGATTAAAAAAAGGTAAAACTAGAGAGGGGTCAAAGAAAGATGGGTGAGAGAAAGAGGGGGTCAAGGAGAGAAGAGAGTGAGATTGAGAAAGAGAGAGAGAGGGGGGAGAGAGAGAGAGGGGGGGAGAGAGAGAGAGAGAGAGAGAGAGAGAGAGAGAGAGAGAGAGAGAGAGAGGGGGAGAGAAACAAAACGAGAGAGAGATGGAGCATGGAGAGAAAATGGGAGTCGGACATGTCGGAAGAGAAGGAGGCAAGAAAGGAACGCAAAAATAAAGTCAGATGAAGGGGTCGACTGGAGGTAAGACAGTGTTCTTCTGTTCCAATTTGACAGTTTTCTCATTTATCTAGACTGAATTTCACTCATTTTTTGACGGGAAATGGGTTTTAGGAAATTGTAATAAAAATCATTATGACTAATTCACGAATTACTCCCAGCTGACTACGACACACCGTCAATTTTACTCATTTGTTTTAAAATTGTAGATGATGAGAATAATTGGGAAACTATACATTTTTCAGATAAAAAAAGCGATGAGCGAGATTAAAAAATATATTGAGAAGAAAGCCTACATAAAGTGTAAATAACTCTACAAGCGGCTTTTCTCACAATACCGCAATGTTTATCAAAACCATTTTTTTTTCATATTCGATGATATATGGCTTCGCGTTACCCTAATCTATTCTCTCTATAGATATCAATTTTATTGGAAGTAAATTACCCCAAAATGAAAATATTAGTAAATAGATTTATTGGATGAACGAAATCAATAAATAAATACACAATATAATTTTAATCTAGAATCATCATCTCAGATCTCCCGTCGGTAGACACACGATTCATCATCATAATAGTTGTTGTATTATCTGTGGGCGGTTAGAATTATTCCAAGGAAACCCTTTCTTATCTTCACAGTTATTTTATTGGTATTTGAATTCATCAATTATCATATTCAATAACTATTGAACAAACATAACAAAGTGCTAGAAATATGTCTCAAATCGAGCTTCTATCATTTGCAATGATTAAGATCTTTGCACTTATTACGGTGTTATTTGCGCCCAGCTTTTGAAAGGTGGGAGAAAGAGTAGACTTCGCAAAAATCAGACTTGTTACAATTACCAACACGACCAAGTAGCGTTTATTCTGATTTATTATCTGTATTATCATTCTCAATAGAATTCAGAAATTGCAATGAAGTTCAATGTCCTGCTTGTTCAGCAGGTTCTATTTAATTCACACATGTTCGTGTTTCCCTAATGCCCGAGTCTTCTACTTTTCACCCCAGAGTTTTGGGTATTCCGGTCGTTTCGTCATCTTTGAGGTTTGAAGACAAATCAATTGTATTTTCAATGATTTCTATTCGATAGATTATGAAAGATTGAAAGAGAATATCAAATTGCAATTATTTTTCTCTTTTATATAAAGAGAAAGTCATTAATAATCTGTATAAATTCTAACTTAATGATGGGAACTCATAGATTACTGTCGCAAATATATTAAACACTGTCTTGAGCATGTGCGGTACTAAATAAAGATTTTGAGAGGGGCCAAATGAATAGTTACAGGAATATAAAAACAAGTTAACAGATTAGTTTTAAATAGTTGGTTAAATATCAGATTTATCTAGACTAATAAAAAGAATTTGTAAGTAGACTTACCAATCAGGAGTGAAAGAACAAGGAATGAGATGAGTTTGTGAAATACATCCATTATCTTCTCATCAATATCCTAATCCAATAAGAACTGTCTGAATAGGTCCAATAAAAAACAGCGTCGAAGTCAGCTCAAAATGTTATAGACACTCCGTCGACACCCGAAGGATAATGTCCGATGTAAGTCCGAAAAAGGTTGCCGAAAGACGTCGAAGCGAGCCGAGGCGCAAAAAAATTCAACTCGACTCCACCGAAGGCCGGGTTACAATGACACACTTTCAGGTTACTCTCAACTACAATTACTCATGCCGTGAGAGAATGATGTTGCAATTTCCCTTCTTTGAAAGATGAAAGACTCATGTGAAGATGGCGACACCTCCGAAGACGATTTGTTCAGCGTCAGCGACGATTTCCGACTTGTCACGAATCTCTCATCGGAAGACGTTCGACGTAATTCCAGGTCTCGGAGTACAGTTGTGGGAGTTTCGTCACCCTCCACGTGCGCTCAGACTCAGTCAGGAATCGAACTGAAATGATGATAGTAAAAAAAATAACGTGAAAGTAATTTCATACTCTTCAAACTTTGGGCAAGACTTTTACCCAACACTTGGCAGCATACTGCCCACAACTTGGTTAATACAAGTCCAACTTATTTCGCACTTTTGCATTTTCACCATAGTTGTGTGATGTTGCACAGTGTTGGGAAAACTTTTGCTCAACTTTTATTAGAGTTTATTTCAAATCTTATTTTAAGTATTTTTCAAGTATCTGATAAGAAATTATCCGAATCTTTATAACAAACTCGACGAGGTACAAAGTTGCGTGAAAGTTCAACATGTTCAAGAAAGAGTCTAAATTTTAGAATTATGTTGCATGTTTAGTAACAATTGAATAATTCTACTGTGTTAAGTCAAATGCATTTTCCATTATCTCATTTCTAGTCGGAAATGCGTCGTATTATCTTGCATACCTTTCATTTAAATGATTTCAATTCTCAACACAATCCTAAAACCACTCAAACCACACATATTATTGCAATGACTACCCCCAAAATTGGACTTTTGTCAAAGAAAACTCAGTAGTTCTTAGCAATTATAAATATTCTATTGATGCCAATTGGTGATAATTTAAAAAAATGAGAATTTACGTCATTTACCACTATAAGATAATCTCAATGAGACATTACTACTTCTGGAATAATTATGTCACTATTAACCACATTGTCAACGGAAATCAAAAGACGATGGAGAGCATTTATTTCAGCATTGAAATTGCACTTCTGCTAAACATGTTGAACTTAAAACAATTGAAAACACTTGCTCTGCTAAACGATTTACAGGAAATCCAACTTCAAAATCGCAACTGGGCCAACTTATCTGCATTAATTTACAATCCAAATAAATTGTTTAGAAATGCAAGGACAATGCTCCGGGCTGAGAAATTGTATTTTTCATATTTTCTGGTTGGGAGGGATCGGACTGAGGTCAAACCTATTAAGTGTGGCTGCCCTCAAACTCGCTCACCCGAGTCAGATTATCTCATTTCATTCATTTATTCGTAGTATTGTGACTTGACTTTGTTTTGTCCATGCCAAAATCATTTTTCATCTGCAGGCGCCGTTGTCTTTTGTGGCAGATGGGTACTGTAAATAATGCAAAAACCCACGTTGGGGATTGTTGTCTCTCTGGGTGCTTTCTTTTTGGCGTGATACTGGTAAATGACTCTGGGAGGGGGCTCAAAGGATTTCATAGAATGTTCTAAATTGATGGGTCATTCTGTATTATTGAATACTACTCCTAACAAAGATGATCTGATTTCTATAAGGATTCGTCGAGCTGAGATATTAATCATTCGATGTTGGCGGTATGATTTATGGTCCTGATTATAAACAAATTTCAAAGATGGCGAAGGGGATCAGGAGATCTGGAGGATAAGATTGGGATGATCTTGCTCTGAATGGAAAGATTTATGGACAAAACAGAAGCCTGTGAAGGGCATGGTTTTGAAGGGAATTGTTGAGAGGCCTTTGCCCCTTCCCCAAAACGAACATGTTCAAAAGAAATGTTTTATTTTTATGAAGTTTGTTGGGCTTTGTATGAAGTTTGTCGCGCTTTGTATGCTCTTCTCTCCGTTCTCTCTATGTTTCTTTCTACATTATCTTTCTCAATTTTATTGTTGTGTCCGATCCATTCTGTTAATTAAGCAACCATTCTGCTTTTAAAACTTACTTCTCTGAATACAATAAAAGAACGTATGCCCGTATATATTTGGTGCTTTATTTTAGAAATGGGTTTTCCTAGAAATGTAATACTATAATTACAATTTTGCACACGGTCTCTACTTTATTGTAATCATTCGCAAAACTGACCTCTTTAATATTAGAAATCAACAACGTTTACAATAAAGCTTGAGGGAAAATAATTCGTCATGCTAATTATTACAACCCAAAACAGAATCATCATCGTTTCCCCCAAGTGGATACACTGTATAACCTTATTTTTTTTATTTCCAGAATTAAAGATTCCTTATTACAGCATCTACAAATGAGTTTGGTCTCTTTTACTGTCCCTCGAGACTCCTTCAGTGGAAGCAATGACCGGAGAAATCCACCTCGACCGTCAAGTTTGACCCAAACATCTGATCACAAAGCCTAAAAGCAATTTTCTTACTTCGTGTTTTATGCGAGCCGTTTCGCTTTATGCATTCAATTATTTCTGTCAAAGTTCTCTCTGAAATTGAAGACTTGAAACAGATGCAGTAGAGTGCCGTGTGATCGAATCGAACGAGGAATGAGAACTTTTAATTCAAACAAATAGATTTTTCTACAGAATTAGTGGGCAACTTGCATGGTGAAATAAAAGCAAATATACATCATAGGCCTATATGGAAAAAAAATAATTAGCAAGAGGATATTGGAGGTTAGTTTAACTGTTGGATAAAATTGCATGAAAGATGCACTGATGATATGTTAAGTACAACAAATTTATCAATGAGTTTAACGTAAATTGCGCTGTAATTCAAATTTTTGGATTTCTGCTACTGTTGGTTAAAAGTGAAGACTAGTTGTTAGTTGGTAACACTTTAAACACGGATTTGCTCCTTTTCAGTACTACTTGTATTATATAGATAGTAGCCAGTGATAACCGTCATTATCTTCACCGAATTACACCAGGCAAATGTTTTCCTTTCCTTTGGTTGACGGAGAAAATCCATGAATAAAGAGAAAAAAACCCTGATGAAGTCCCAACATCTCAAACAGATCAAAGTATAAATTCAACTTACAAAACAATAATTGTGTTGACATGAGTTACAATCTTTCCAAATAAAATCACCTGGTGCAATAAATAAGATNTTCGATGAAGTAGAGATGAGAGCGAGCATGACTTCATCCTACCATCCACCATCTGCAGCCAGGCTGGGCGTAGCCACCATTGGGGTAGAAGTCACTGTGTCCAACCTAAATTGGAAAAATTGGAGGATTGGAAACAAATGTTAGGGTTGGTTGATTTTATCTTCCAATTAAAACTGATACAAAAATACATTTTTACGAATGCATGAAATTTACTAAACTAACTTTGGAGAGATAAACGACTCGTACAAATAATGAACATAAATGTTTAATGGATCGAAGCTCGTTTCAGGAATATACGTTGGTGTATAGAAGCTCTGGTCTTCCAAGATGTCAAAAAGGTTTATAGAAGTTCTCCGCTGACGTACCCCATCTTTCTGCAAATCCTAATTGGTCACTAGTGCAAAGAGTTCCTTTTTCCGGATAATGTATTATGTCTATATTTTTCAAAGTAATTTTCCATTCAAATTTCTGATTCTCGTCTTAATCATTCTTATGACAGATCACATGCGTTTCAAAGATTCAAAGAAGGATTTCGGCTTAGTAAAGTCTTATTGACGACTTATTTAGCTCGCTAGTGGCTAAAGTTATTTCTTTAGAATATGGCATGCTGAGAACCCAGTATGCAGTCGTTCCTGTTTATCTATGGGTAGTAACCCCCCCCCCCCCCCCCTCCCTAAACAATATTAACAATAGAACCTCTGGGGCCGATTGCTCAAAATAGTCTTAGCTATCCTCTTCATGCTAAGACGTCTTGACTTCTTGTGCCATCCTCGTAATAAAGACATTAGCGTCGATACGACTATATAACGGAGCTTTAGCTAACAGTACGGTATAGGGCAATCATGACGTTATTTCTCAAGCGCGGGATAATCTAGCGGGCGTTCTCAACCTTAGCGGCCCGCTAGATTATCCCGCGCTTGAGAAATAACGTCCTGATCGGCCCTACCGTACTGTTAGCTAAAGCTCCGTATTAAGAACTTAAGACGCCTTAGCATGAAGAGATAGCTAAGACTATTTCGTGCAATTGGCCCCTCGTCACTGACAGACAATTACAAGGATAATGAATTGGCTGAGATAAATGAAAACATATGTAATCAAGATATTGAAGTCCTTACTCTTTGTGAAATGCCGACCCCGCCCTCAGAGAGTTTGCTGGAATCTGTATGAATGGCATCAACGTAGAGGGCATCTGTTTCGTCTAATCTGCAGTCTACGTCCGTTCCTTCAAAACTGGGTCCAGCTGCGTCAAGGGCTGAATGGGACAAAAGAATTGATTTAGAGAGAGAGATGGGGGGGGGGGGGCGTAAATAAAGACGCTGCAAAGAGCCTGTGAAGGGAAATATCGTTTTATATGTGTCTAGTACCCTCCTTAGTCCAATGAAATCAAATACGTAATCCCGACCTTTAAAAAAGAATCAGTATGAATTGCATCAACATAGAGGGCGTCTGTTTCATCTAAACTGCAGTCTACGTCCGTTCCTTCAAAGCTGGGTCCAGCTGCGTCAAGGGCTGAATGGGACCAAGAATAATAACAATAATAATAATATCTGTTATTTACCCAGGGTAGCCACTTTCAGTTATAGGCTATTCTTCAAGTAGGCTCTGCATAACATAACGTTATTATTACCCTTCTCTTTTCTTAAATGCCGAGCGCCTGGCAAGAAGGCAGATGGTCCCATTTTTATAAGTGTAGGAGAGAGAGAGAGAGAGGGGGTATTAAAAAGTTTTTCAGACGCGTATAAACCAGATATGTAAGTTTGGTAGGGTATACAGGAACGAAATTTTATAACCACTAATAATATCATATTCCGAAAGGCAGTGAAAGATATAATCAGAGCTTGGCTCAAACCCTCGAGACGTTGCTTCGATATTTAGCATCGGAGTACGTTAGTCTTCAGACTTTCATTATCATAATCCTAGAGTTCCATTCTAAACTTTTTGTCTAAGAGTCCTAACCATAAGGTTCTTTATGTGTTCGGTTAGGGTACTTTGAAAGTTCTATGAAGAACCTAAGGAGGTGCCAAAAGGGGATTTAACGGTTACAAAATACGGGACAAGTATAAAGTACTGCAAAGAGCCTGTAGAAAGAACAGTGTCAAGTAACCTCCTTGGTTCAATGAGATCCAATATATACGTCATCCCGACCCCCAAAATAATTAATAATGATCGATTCTAAAAAAGAAATTAGTGAAAATACCTGATATTCTACCAAGACCGGGCTGCTGTTGCCCAGCGAACCCTGCCGCATGGGCGCCGAGACTATGGCCGATAAGATGGAACTGGTCGTAGGGTAGTCCCGTGTATTCGTGAAGAAGTTGGACAAACTTGGCGACTTCTCGACCCACGACTCGCATGTTCTGGACTGCTTTGAGATAGTTGAGAGATTCGGCTCCGTCGGACCAGTCCACCAGCACAACGGCCAGGTCTTCCTGTAAATGATACCATTGGAAAGAAATATTGACACATACATAGTAAAGTTTGGAAGGATTATTATAAGCATTGGTAACCTCTGTCGAAACCCGATATTTTCCAAGAAGAATGTATTAATTAGAGTAGTCCTTTTCTCGTAGCTTTGTTGTTGGCTGTTTAATTGATTTTTTTTTTATTTTCATAAGCTCGCTCTCTGATGAATTAATGACGTCTACCAACGAACGTAGAGGGCAGCAAACACGCTGCGTGTTTGCTGCCCTCTACGTTCGTTGACGTCTACCAATACAAGATGACGTCATCCAAACTGTTACAAACATAGCTAAATTCATGCGACAAATAGACTTTTCGACGTGCTGATATGCTGGAAGTTTTCGTCAACACAAAGATCGAAAAGTCCCAAATGGCTCCCGTCTGATTTTCCATAACTTTTTGATTTGTTTCTTCATATTTTCATTTTATCTATCCATTCATTTATTCATATATCAATTCATTATAGTGCCTGAACACCGCCCCCCCCCCAAAAAAAAAAAATAAAAGGTATGTAAATAAGTAGATTAAAACAATGAATAAATCAACAAACCTTTTCGAGAAGAGCATCCTTGAGATCGAGAACCCATTGCTTCCACATTCCTTCACACCATCCATGGATGATGAACGTAATACGCCTCTCACCAATCACATCTAACAGCGCCTCACGTGACCCATTGGCTCGCGTCAAGGGTGGGGGAATCCCCTCTGTCTTCCTTGTGAAGATGACGTAATGGGTGTTGATCTGTTCTGGGGAGAGGGGTGGGAAGAAGTCCCGATGACAGTTGAGTGTGGTATCGAAGCACCCTAGGTCGCCATAGCAGACCTCGTTGCAGAATCCTATCATGTAAAAAAAAGAAAATGATATCAATAATAACAATAAGTTCTTATATTAGCGCCTCAAACTAACTGTATCAGTCGTCCATAAGCGCTCTACAATGTAGCATAATTACCCTGGCTTTAGCAGTGCAGCTGTAAGTAGTGAAAGTACCCATTCACCAACCTGGGTCGAGTGCAGCACAATGTGAATGAATTTCTTGCTGGAGGAAATTGACGCCATGGGTGAGATTCGAACCTACGACCGTCGGCTCGAAAGGCGAGAGTCAGTACCCCTACACCACGACGCCTCCAGACTTATCAGACATATCAGAGTGATGTTTAAAAAATATCATTGTAGATTTATTTTTGGATTATGGTTTTATATCATTCCAGTACTTGATACCTAAGTTGTTGATTCTGACTGCTATAATAATAATAGATGCCATTTATATAGCGCACGTATCCACTCTGCTGAGTGCTCAGAGCACTTTACATTATTATTACCCTGGCTTTAGCCCGGCAGCCATCCGCGGCGCACTTGGCATTTCAAGGAATAAATATTCCTTCCAGGTACCCATTCACCTCACCTGGGTTGAGTGCAACACAATGTGGATGAATTTCTTGCTGAAGGAAATTAACATGATGATTAGTGGATAATAAACTCCGCATTGACATGGGTTATCATTCTAGAACAATCTAGATCATTACTCTTTTTTTTTCTTTGGTAAGGTAACCTATTAGTAATTCATTCGAAGAAAATTTTGACAGACATTCCTATTATGTTGTTAATATTCCGTTTTAAAGTTTGAATCATATTTTTTCATTGGACATTTTTACAACCAAGTATATTTTTTGTATTACTAAACGGAACAAAAATTTGCTTGTTTAACTATGATTTTACTGAAACAATTTAAGTATTTTTTTCTAAATTGTAAATTTGAATAATTGCACAATCTCTTACCAAACCAGGAGCAAATCGAATGAAGCCAGTTCGGTGAGTATCTTCCAGCCTGTACGTTTACTGTAGGAAGAGAAGAGGATAAATATAAATTCATATATTGATCAAAATGGGAATATATGTACAACGGTGTTATATATATATATATATATATTTTTATATCAATTCAATTCAAAATAACGTTTATTTGTTTTCTTCTCTTAACAACAAAAAAGAAATATATGATGTACAAACTAGGAATTTGTTTACTGCAATTGCTTTACTTCATGATCATCTCCCAAAATATGACACTTTTTTTTGGGGGGGGGGGGTTAACAATTTGATGTTTATTTCAAACCTTTATGAAGAAAAATATGTCGTCCTTCTCATGAGAGAAAAGCACCTTGCAGAATTAATCACAGGTTTGTTTGTTTTTTCTTTTTGTTTTTATTTCATCAACGGCATGAACGCTATTGTATGAGAAATCTCAATTATTATGTTGATGACAGAATCTAATATTTATATTTTCTATACGACAGAATGAATAATAATTTCCCTATTCAGTGATAATGGACTCGACCAGCTCTACCATCTACAAAGAACAATCGCCTAACGACTTAGGGCAAAACATGATCAAGACATTGCTTCTAAACATTTTTTGTTCGCAATTGTGCTTGTTGGAGAAGTATCGCTCAACGATTTTCCAGGTCTCGCGTATAATTATGTGACATTGAATAATATCATGGGTCGATTCATATTTTCTGACGTAGCAGGTGTCGTGATGAGCAGCGACAAAACATCCATGTTATCAGACGAAAAAAAAAATGTTCTCAAAGGTTCTGGTCGAAGCTATTGATGACATCCAAGGGGATGGTTTGACATTCTAGGGCAGTTTTGATCCGAGGAAGTAACATTCGTGTGACATCTCCCGTATGACGGGGTGACCTTTTTGTGAAAATCAGCGTTCATCTAAGGAATTCACTTCCATTTCCTACTCCTTCCATTCTCCTCGCATTCTCATCCTCCCCGTCATATGCATTCTCCTCTTCTTTCTCATTTTCTTATCTTCCTCTACATTGGTCTTCATCCTCCTCTTCCTATTTTTTTTCTTCTTCTTCTTCTTCTTCTCCTCTTTATTCTGACTCCTTCTTCTTCTTCTTCTTCTTCTTCTTCTTCTTCTTCATCTTCTTCTTCTTTCTCTTCTTCTCCTTCTTCTTATTCGTCTTCTTCTACTTCTTCTATCCTTTTCTGCCACCTCCTCCTCCTCTTGTATCTTTTCTTTCTTGTCCTTCTTCCTCTCTTTCTCTTTCTTTTTTTCTTCCCTTTCTGCCTCTTCTTACTCCTACTCCACGTCCTCATATTTCTTTATCATCTTCTCCTCCTTCCCCTTCATCTTCAAATTGTTCTTGTACTTTCTTTTCCATCTTCATCTTACTCCTTGTTCATCAAGTCACCTCGAATAGCCCATCCTGGGTTCATGTACACTCCAACCCCCCCCCCCCCCCCCCCC
>BQKZ01011768.1:7418-17786 GCA_036244855.1 Temnopleurus reevesii | reverse complement strand
GAAAGACTCATGTGAAGATGGCGACACCTCCGAAGACGATTTGTTCAGCGTCAGCGACGATTTCCGACTTGTCACGAATCTCTCATCGGAAGACGTTCGACGTAATTCCAGGTCTCGGAGTACAGTTGTCGGAGTTTCGTCAACCTCCACATGCGCTCAGACTCAGTCAGAAATCGTACTGAAATGATCAAAGAAAAACAACGTGAATGTAATTTCATACTCTTAAAACGTTGGGTAACAATTTTATCCAACAACGGGCAGCATACTGTCCAAACTTGGTTAAACCATGTCAAAATTATGGCGGACTCTTTGTATTTTCACCATAGTTGTGTGATGTTGCACAGTGTTGGGAAAATTTTTGCCCAACTTTTATAAAATAATCTTTCCGAACTTCGAAAAATACTGGAAGAAATTATTGAATCTTTATCACAAAACTCGACGTGGTACAAAATTGCGTGAAAATTATAAAAAGATTCGAAATTTTAGAATACGTATGGTGCATGTTTAGTAACAATTGAATAATTCTACTGTGTTAAGTCAAATGCATTTTCCATTATCTCATTTCTAGTCGGAAATGCGTCGTATTATCTTGCATACCTTTCATTTAAATGATTTCAATTCTCAACACAATCCTAAAACCACTCAAACCACACATATTATTGCAATGACTACCCCCAAAATTGGACTTTTGTCAAAGAAAACTCAGTAGTTCTTAGCAATTATAAATATTCTATTGATGCCAATTGGTGATAATTTAAAAAAATGAGAATTTACGTCATTTACCACTATAAGATAATCTCAATGAGACATTACTACTTCTGGAATAATTATGTCACTATTAACCACATTGTCAACGGAAATCAAAAGACGATGGAGAGCATTTATTTCAGCATTGAAATTGCACTTCTGCTAAACATGTTGAACTTAAAACAATTGAAAACACTTGCTCTGCCGAACGATTTGCAGCAAATCCAACTTCAAAATCGCAACTGGGCCAACTTATCTGCATTAATTTACAATCCAAATAAATTGTTCAGAAATGCAAGGACAATGCTCCGGGCTGAGAAATTGTATTTTTCATATTTTCTGGTTGGGAGGGATCGGACTGAGGTCAAACCTATTAAATGTGGCTGCCCTCAGACTCACTCACCCGACTCGGGTTATCTCATTTTATTCATTTATTTCTATCATTGTGACTTGACTTTGTTTTGTCCATGCCAAAATCATTTTTCATCTGCAGGCGCCGTTGTCTTTTGTGGCAGATGGGTACTGTAAATAATACAAAACCCACGTTAGGGATTGTTGTCTTTCATGGTGCTTTCTTCATGGCGTGATGATGGTAAATGACTTTGGGAGGGGGCTCAAAGGATTTCATAGAATGTTCCAAATTGATGGGTCATTCTGCATTTATCAAAAAAATACTCCTAACAAAGATGATCTGATTTCTATAAGGATTCGTCGAGCTGAGATATTAATCATTCTATGTTGGCGGTATGATTTATGGTCCTGATTATAAACAAATTTCAAAGATGGCGAAGGGGATCAGAAGATCTGCAGGATAAGATTGGGATGATCTTGCTCTGAATGGAAAGATTTATGGACAAAACAGAAGCCTGTGAAGGGCATGATTTTGACAGGATTTGTTGAGAGGTTTTTGCCCCTTCCCCAAAACGCATTTGTTCCATCTTTTTTATGACTTTTGTCGGTCTGTGTATGCTCTTCTCTCCGTTCTCTCTTTCTTTCTACATTATCTTTCTCAATTTTATTGTCGTTTCCGATCCATTCTGATTATGTTAATTAAAATAACCATTCTGTTGTTAACACTTACTTCTCGGAATACAACAAAAGCACATAGGCCTGTATATAATTAGTGCTTTATTTCAGAAATCTGCTTTCCTAAAATGTAATACTGTAATTACAATTTTGCACACGGTCTCTACTTTATTGTAATCATTCGCAAAACTGACCTCTTTAATATTAGAAATCAACAACGTTTACAATAAAGCTTGAGGGAAAATAATTCGTCATGCTAATTATTACAACCCAAAACAGAATCATCATCGTTTCCCCCAAGTGGATACACTGTATAACCTTATTTTTTTTATTTCCAGAATTAAAGATTCCTTATTACAGCATCTACAAATGAGTTTGGTCTCTTTTACTGTCCCTCGAGACTCCTTCAGTGGAAGCAATGACCGGAGAAATCCACCTCAACCGTCAAAGTTTGACCCAAACATCTGATCACAAAGCCTAAAAGTAATTTTCTTACTTCGTGTTTTATGCGAGCCGTTTCGCTTTATGCATTCAATTATTTCTGTCAAAGTTCTCTCTGAAATTGAAGACTTGAAACAGATGCAGTTGAGTGCCGCGTGATCGAAATGAACTGGGAATGGGAACTTTTAATTCAAACAAATAGATTTTTCTACAGAATTAGTGGGCAACTTGCATGGTGAAATAAAAGCAAATATACATCATAGGCCTATATGGAAAAAAAATAATTAGCAAGAGGATATTGGAGGTTAGTTTAACTGTTGGATAAAATTGCATGAAAGATGCACTGATGATATGTTAAGTACAACAAATTTATCAATGAGTTTAACGTAAATTGCGCTGTAATTCAAATTTTTGGATTTCTGCTACTGTTGGTTAAAAGTGAAGACTAGTTGTTAGTTGGTAACACTTTAAACACGGATTTGCTCCTTTTCAGTACTACTTGTATTATATAGATAGTAGCCAGTGATAACCGTCATTATCTTCACCGAATTACACCAGGCAAATGTTTTCCTTTCCTTTGGTTGACGGAGAAAATCCATGAATAAAGAGAAAAAAACCCTGATGAAGTCCCAACATCTCAAACAGATCAAAGTATAAATTCAACTTACAAAACAATAATTGTGTTGACATGAGTTACAATCTTTCCAAATAAAATCACCTGGTGCAATAAATAAGATAATATTCCAATGGTAAATTCAGAAGCAAATACAGTATTGACGCATTTATTGAATAAACTGGCCACTATCTGGTAAGAAATCTTTCAAGGCATCTCGTGTTCTTGGTGAAGACGGTTTTATGACGTGCGTCCTGCTCGCGTCTCGTGTTGAACTCTGCGACACTACGTCTTCCACCAACCTGACCGAGGATTGTCGACGGATTTGTAAAGCAAAAGGAAGAGCGTAGAGCAGTTCAGACTAGACGATATATCATTAAAATGGGCTTAAATATCTGGTTTGTGTTTCATGATAAGGATATTCGTTATAGTGCGCACAACTAAGCCCCGTAACATAAAGATTTCCAATCAATTGTACGATTGATATCAATCGCAAGTCTATCAGTCTTTGGGAAATCAAATAGTAAATTGATTGATTGATTGTATCTATTTTAAATTACGGCCCCTAGATGACCCTTTTTATCAGGTGCAAAGTTAGCGACGTAAGGATCATTGAGTGCAGGAAAGGGAAAACCAGTCTTGCGCAGAGTCGTGGGTACCTCTACGAACAGCTCTGTGAAACAGGCACATGGGTTGTTGTTTTTCATAAAGCTGTGCTCCTCGCATTCAACCCTAACCCCTGGCGCCGAACTACACCATAGAATCGGTCACCAGTGGTTCGTAGAGTCGTGCGTACCTTTATGAAACAGCCATCTGGTTTTGAATAGTGTCACGGATGACTCTGGTTTGTCTAAAATACTTGTTCTTATTCAGTTATTGGGGATAGAAAATGGGAGGGGTTACATCTTAAAGACACCGGCACGCTCAGTACAAGATGGATTAATTCGTAGCTCGATTTGCTATCAAATTTAGAATACTAAGCTCATGTCTTTTGTACATCAATGTACTTGTCGCTATGTCAGGGGTTCCTAGTGTCCGTATAGCATAGAAGTCTCATGTTTTATTGCTAATTCATAAAGTCAACGACGATATCTGGTCTGAAAGAAGCTATGTAAAGACCGACTCACACCTTTGCCTTTTTAGCCTGCGTCAGCCCAGCGTTTTGAGATATTAAAAACGCTCCTTGGATGTACAGCATACGCGGATCAGACGGTAGACTGACGTTTGGCCTACGCTCAAGGAGCGTATCCGCTGACCGTCAGTCCTCCATATGATCTGCGTTCAAAAAGCGTTTTTATTTTTTTTAAACGCTGGGCCGACGCAGGCCAAAAAAATCGCAAAGATGTGAGTCGGGCTTTAGAGAAGTTTCGGCTCACTGTTTCTCACCAACCCTGTTGGCATCACCGGCTCATTAATCACCGAGAGAAATCACAACCGATGAAAGAAGAGACAGAAATATTTGATTTCTAATAATTGATTGCATCCTATTGTTGCTACGGTGTCCAGTTATAAACCCATTAATAGTCACTAACATGCTGGTTTGCCGCAGTGGCGGGCGAAACACAATTGGATACAATCGACAGAATAAGGAGCTAAATCAGCACAATAATATTTCATCTATATAATGTGGTTCAGCAAAACATAAACATAATTATAAACTGTCACCATTTGTGGGGTCTAGTGTTCTCACTCAAACGTTATAAGTTGCCCGACTTTTCACAACCACTACAAAATAAGTTTTCTTCCCCTCTCGAAAGATGCATAACTTTTCAACAAAGAGTAGAATTTTTGAAAACTATCCGGATCATGTACATGCAAACATTATAGTGATGCGATGGGTTATGCTTGAAAAAGTACACATCAAAGGGGAAAATGTCATTTAAAAAAAGTCACATTGGGTGCAATTTGAAGATACAACTTGAGCAACCAAAAATTGTCTAGTTTTTATTTTAATGCAAGTTGGTGTTTTTGTGTAATTAATAATCAACTGGTTTTCTTTAAAATAGTTTAACGCAGTAGACGCATATGAACAGGGGCCAGTTGCACTAAAAGGTCTTAGCTATCATATTCTAGCTAGGACGTCATGACTTCTTGTACAACCATCGCAACAAGAGGGTTGCAAAAAGAAATTAAGACGTCTTAGCAAGTACAGGATATCTAAGACCATTTCGTGTAATTGGCCCCATGTTCACATGCATCTTTTATGCAAAATACCATTAACATTGTGGCTTTCGTGGTCAATGGCTTCTCTTCTTTCTTGTTTGTTTATTGTTGTTGTTATTGTTGTAATAAGAAGTGGCGTCGTCACATAGTTAGGGATTAATCGCTTTAACCAAAAAAAAAATGATTAACCAATTACTGAGATTGGATTAATAAAATAAGGATCATCAAAGAAAATGTCGCCGTGTAAGCTTAGGATCAATTACCATTTAGATTAGTAGACAACATCATTTCAAAGTTTAAATTCACGGAGTACCACAAGAATTTATTGACAAGGGCGATTTATCATGTTATCCATTTGCACTTGAGAGTGGGCAATGACCCGTAAAATCTTGTTCAAAGGATATTATCTACATGTCCATTGAGAGCATAAGAGGTTTCCTATAACATGTATAAGCTTGTTATTTTCTTCCTAAAAATTTAGTTCAGTGTTTGAGACTGGGCAACCTGAATATATCCAAGGAAAATGTATTAGAACTCATATGGTCCATGTGTCGAACATGACAACGGTTAAGAGCTCCTTATATGTGTTTCGTGTTTGTTTTTTTTTTTGTTTTTTTTTTACTTTCAAACAATATGTGTACTAAATACAATCTTAAGCAGACTCATTTACAACTAGTGAGTATGTTGCATGAATGTGTTGCAACCTAAAAGATGCAAGGCAAGGGAAGGGTCAGATTAATGTACTAAAAAAGAACATCAATAATGATTGACAGCTAAAATTGTTCCAAATGTCAATTGGATATGTTAACAAAGTATTATATAACATAGTTTGTTTCATCAAATAATCCCTATAATAGCCAATGTTGGTAATTAGGTAGTTTACTTATTTAAAATTTAGACATAAAGTAGGCAATATTCTGTTGAAATAACCTTCTGTTCTTATAAAGATGAATACAATTGGCTTGGTATATAGTGAAGGGAAAGTTATATTATGGTAGCTTTATCATTCAGTCTGCTGTTGAAACTGAACTAATTGTTGTGACACTGTGTATTTATTTTGACAAAAGTTTTGATCAGAATACAAATCAAAGATGACATAAACATGTAGGACAAAAGAGGACAGTCAATGCCCCTCAAACAGTGCCTTCACAACCGATCCGGAACGTTCTACTGGGCCAGAAACCCACCTTCTTAATCAGGACCAGATTTTAATCTCTCATCGCTATAGAATTATGCGGTTTCCTTATCTATTAAGCCGAGTATTGAGACACTTAATTCATAAATAAAAGCTCAATTATCATCCCTAATTCATAAACCGGAAGGGGTATTATCCTCGTTGACTTTGCTCTTGCTGTGCGTGAACCCAGTGTTATGCAGCTCCCAGCTTGACTCGGGGCTCTNCAATTATTATGTTGATGACAGAATCTAATATTTATATTTTCTATACGACAGAATGAATAATAATTTCCCTATTCAGTGATAATGGACTCGACCAGCTCTACCATCTACAAAGAACAATCGCCTAACGACTTAGGGCAAAACATGATCAAGACATTGCTTCTAAACATTTTTTTTTTGCATGTGTGTTTGTTGGAGAAGTATCGCTTAACGATTTTCAGTTCTCGCGTATAATTATGTGACATTGAATAATATCATGGGTCGATTCATATTTTCTGACGTAGCAGGTGTCGTGATGAGCAGCGACAAAACATCCATGTTATCAGACGAAAAAAAAAATGTTCTCAAAGGTTCTGGTCGAAGCTATTGATGACATCCAAGGGGATGGTTTGACATTCTAGGGCAGTTTTGATCTGAGGAAGTAACATTCGTGTGACATCTCCCGTATGACAGGGTGACCTTTTTTGTGAAAATCAGCATTCGTCCAAGGAATTCACTTCCCTTTCCTACTCCTCCCATTCTCCTCGCGTTCTCATCCTCCCCGCCATATGCATTCTCCTCTTCTTACTCATTTTCTTCTCTTCCTCTACATTGGTCTTCATCCTCCTCTTCCTATTTTTTTTCTTCTTCTTCTTCTTCTTCTCCTCTTTATTCTGACTCCTTCTTCTTCTTCTTCTTCTTCTTCTTCTTCTTCTTCATCTTCTTCTTCTTTTTCTTCTTCTTCTTCTTCTTCTTCTTCTTCTTCTTCTTCTTCTTCTTCATCTTCTTCTTCTTTCTCTTCTTCTCCTTCTTCTTATTCGTCTTCTTCTACTTCTTCTATCCTTTTCTGCCACCTCCTCCTGTATATTTTATGTATTGTGTTTCTTCCTCTCTTTCTCTTTCTTTTTTCTTCCCTTTCTGCCTCTTCTTACTCCTACTCCACGTCCTCATATTTCTTTATCATCTTCTCCTCCTTCCCCTTCATCTTCAAATTGTTCTTGTACTTTCTTTTCCATCTTCATCTTACTCCTTGTTCATCAAGTCACCTCGAATAGCCCATCCTGGGTTCATGTACACTCCAACCCCCCCCCCCCCCCCCCTCCTTCCATCTCGTTCAATCTAACCTTCTCCCGCTTGTATCTCACTCATATAACAATGACAAGGTCCCACAATGAAATAATACATTTTCAGACCCAAGCATGAGCATGATGACATGGTAAAAAAAAGTGTATAAAGAATGTGTTCCTAATTGTTGTATCTCCGACACCAATCCAAACGCAATAATATCAAGATGCTCTCTCACTTCCGAATGCCACTTTAAATTTCATTTGAAAATATGAAAGAGAAACATCGAAAGTTTAAAAAGTGCAAGTGCTAGTTCGAGCTTAGGAAAGGGAATCACCACGGGGAGAGGAATTTGCCGATTTGCACATTTTCAAGAAGTGCTGGATCATATTGATATCATATTCAACAATAATCATAATCTCTTGTTGAATGACTCAATGTTAGACTGCACATAGACGTACTTCCTTCGACGCCTTCCCTGACCTAGCAACCGACTATTCCCAGTCATCCCATTTTCATAATTTATCTCCAATCAAAATCAAGGTCATAATTTGTTTTTAATTAAGCTCCAGACAGGGAGACTGTCATTGGAGTTATAACAGCATACTCATCGCTTCCCTCGGTGTAAATGACCCTATAATTAGCTGTTTGATAAATTGATTACTGACGCCGCCATCACGCATACAATTAGGAAGGGAAGGCGAAAAGAGAATTGCTGTTTGAGTATTGCAAAATGGAGGGTAGAAATTGAATACTTTCAGATACAGAAAGAAAGAGGGGAAAGGAAAGAGGAGATTAAAAAAAGGTAAAACTAGAGAGGGGTCAAAGAAAGATGGGTGAGAGAAAGAGGGGGTCAAGGAGAGAAGAGAGTGAGATTGAGAAAGAGAGAGAGAGGGGGGAGAGAGAGAGAGGGGGGGAGAGAGAGAGAGAGAGAGAGAGAGAGAGAGAGAGAGAGAGAGAGAGAGAGGGGGAGAGAAACAAAACGAGAGAGAGATGGAGCATGGAGAGAAAATGGGAGTCGGACATGTCGGAAGAGAAGGAGGCAAGAAAGGAACGCAAAAATAAAGTCAGATGAAGGGGTCGACTGGAGGTAAGACAGTGTTCTTCTGTTCCAATTTGACAGTTTTCTCATTTATCTAGACTGAATTTCACTCATTTTTTGACGGGAAATGGGTTTTAGGAAATTGTAATAAAAATCATTATGACTAATTCACGAATTACTCCCAGCTGACTACGACACACCGTCAATTTTACTCATTTGTTTTAAAATTGTAGATGATGAGAATAATTGGGAAACTATACATTTTTCAGATAAAAAAAGCGATGAGCGAGATTAAAAAATATATTGAGAAGAAAGCCTACATAAAGTGTAAATAACTCTACAAGCGGCTTTTCTCACAATACCGCAATGTTTATCAAAACCATTTTTTTTTCATATTCGATGATATATGGCTTCGCGTTACCCTAATCTATTCTCTCTATAGATATCAATTTTATTGGAAGTAAATTACCCCAAAATGAAAATATTAGTAAATAGATTTATTGGATGAACGAAATCAATAAATAAATACACAATATAATTTTAATCTAGAATCATCATCTCAGATCTCCCGTCGGTAGACACACGATTCATCATCATAATAGTTGTTGTATTATCTGTGGGCGGTTAGAATTATTCCAAGGAAACCCTTTCTTATCTTCACAGTTATTTTATTGGTATTTGAATTCATCAATTATCATATTCAATAACTATTGAACAAACATAACAAAGTGCTAGAAATATGTCTCAAATCGAGCTTCTATCATTTGCAATGATTAAGATCTTTGCACTTATTACGGTGTTATTTGCGCCCAGCTTTTGAAAGGTGGGAGAAAGAGTAGACTTCGCAAAAATCAGACTTGTTACAATTACCAACACGACCAAGTAGCGTTTATTCTGATTTATTATCTGTATTATCATTCTCAATAGAATTCAGAAATTGCAATGAAGTTCAATGTCCTGCTTGTTCAACAGGTTCTATTTAATTCACACATGTTCGTGTTTCCCTAATGCCCGAGTCTTCTACTTTTCACCCCAGAGTTTTGGGTATTCCGGTCGTTTCGTCATCTTTGAGGTTTGAAGACAAATCAATTGTATTTTCAATGATTTCTATTCGATAGATTATGAAAGATTGAAAGAGAATATCAAATTGCAATTATTTTTCTCTTTTATATAAAGAGAAAGTCATTAATAATCTGTATAAATTCTAACTTAATGATGGGAACTCATAGATTACTGTCGCAAATATATTAAACACTGTCTTGAGCATGTGCGGTACTAAATAAAGATTTTGAGAGGGGCCAAATGAATAGTTACAGGAATATAAAAACAAGTTAACAGATTAGTTTTAAATAGTTGGTTAAATATCAGATTTATCTAGACTAATAAAAAGAATTTGTAAGTAGACTTACCAATCAGGAGTGAAAGAACAAGGAATGAGATGAGTTTGTGAAATACATCCATTATCTTCTCATCAATATCCTAATCCAATAAGAACTGTCTGAATAGGTCCAATAAAAAACAGCGTCGAAGTCAGCTCAAAATGTTATAGACACTCCGTCGACACCCGAAGGATAATGTCCGATGTAAGTCCGAAAAAGGTTGCCGAAAGACGTCGAAGCGAGCCGAGGCGCAAAAAAATTCAACTCGACTCCACCGAAGGCCGGGTTACAATGACACACTTTCAGGTTACTCTCAACTACAATTACTCATGCCGTGAGAGAATGATGTTGCAATTCCCCTTCTTTGACAGACGAAAGACTCATGTGAAGATGGCGACACCTCCGAAGACGATTTGTTCAGCGTCAGCGACGATTTCCGACTTGTCACGAATCTCTCATCGGAAGACGTTCGACGTAATTCCAGGTCTCGGAGTACAGTTGTGGGAGTTTCGTCA
>BQKZ01011767.1:12495-22540 GCA_036244855.1 Temnopleurus reevesii | reverse complement strand
AAAAAAAAAAAAAAAAATCCCGACATTCGAGAGCAATAATGAACCAATGCATAGTGGCATGATCATACACACGTGACCATTGAAATCGTTCTGCTTGTTACCCAATAAATAATTCTTGGAGAGCGCCATCTTATTATAATGACGCCCGAGCGAGCATATGTTTTAGAAACAAAATGACAATTTCACAATAATTTCACAGTCAACGGCAAAATATGGAAAAGAAATATCCTATTTAAAGAGATCGTTTTACAATAAAGAATATTCATTCGGAATTGATCATATTTTTTTTTTAGCAGATGACAATTATAAATGGTAAAGACTTCTAGTTTTGATGTGTACTTACTGTATAGCATCATTCTTTTAATATTTCAATTAAACACAACACAATCCCCCATGTGGTATACCTTCTTTCTTATAATGACATCATGAAGGACAGCTGAGTCCTTAGAACTAGACTTGGGGACCTTTAATTTCCGAAGTTTTTGCCAATCTCGTCAAAAAAAATTCGTGACACATGCAAGGCACGTGGCCATGATGGCGACTGAAAGTATGCACTGACCGCCCCTCAGGGATTAAAAAGTTAGCGCATGGATTAAACTCGGCTAAATATGAAGGTGTGCAGGATCTTAAGACAAGTTACAGTCTTCAAGAAAATACGAGCCCTGAAATGAGCAGCTGCCTTGCTGGTCACTAGTTCAAGAGCAAAAATAACTTGGCCAAAAAAGGAAAATAAAAGGAAAAATCAAGAATGAGAAGGAGAAAGGAAAGATCTTACATTTTGTTGGCCAGCTGTTGTTCGTGGTTGCAGTATATATTCTGTGATTACCAGCTACCGCCAACTAATACCTATTGGCTTCCACGCTCTTTCTTTGTTGAAAATAATGCACGTACACAGCATTATTCGATTGAAAAGCAAATAGTAAGCACTATGCACACAATTCAAATAACTAAAGTTTTAACATATTCAGTAAAATAATAGAAACAGATAAGGCATATTGATCTAACGCTGCAACTGTAATGAAAAACATGGAAATCGATGGTGTTAATTTCCTTAAGCAGAAAATTCATCTACATTGTGATACACTCAATCCAAGTGAGGTGAATAGGTACCTGGTAGGAATATATCAATAGTTCAATAGTTCAATAGTTTATTTTTACTCAGCAATAAAAAAAATACAATGTACAGTACAACATTACAAGTGATATCAAACAGGTTCATAAACACTGATAGAATTACAAATGATAAGAGAATACATATTGCATGAGTAAGGCTGCAGACCAGGAAGGAAAAAGATCCTTATATAAGGCTGACCTCACGAATATAAGTTTTAGTATAAAATAATTAAAATGTGATTTAATATAAGTATAATAGTGAACATTACTAAAAAGACAAAACAAACTAGTACCCACACAACCCAAAACAAGCCTAATGCCATGCCGTTAAGAAACCTTGAAAAAACAGTAGTAAAATGAATTTGTTTACAGATACTTATCCAGCAGATAATTCTTGTATTGCTTTTTAAAAATGTTTGACGATTTAGACTTTTGTATGGAGATTGGGAGTGAATTCCAATTAACTGGACCTTGGTAAAATAAAGATCTTTGATAAAATGCTGTTCTTAATTTAGGAATGTGAACATTGTAAAAATTAAAAGCACAGTGTGGTAATCCTGATGTATAACAGAGGTAAATATCCCTTGAAATACATAAACGCTTTTTATAAACTGCTGTTGCTAAAGCCAGTGTGGTAATCCTGATGTATAACAGAGGTATATAGGAACTGCATATTATCATCATTGAACAAATTATTGATTTATAATTCTAAAAGCAATTCCCAATTAAAGTATATTTTGTCTTACAAAGAATGGTATCAATTTAAATATTTTGAAATGATAGTGCAAGGATGTGTGACGGTGTGGACAAATTGACTTGGCGTTTTGATTTGAATCAGTGGTATCCTCATACAAGGCGCTGACATTTTAGCATTGCCTATAATGGTTAGCCATCTCTCTTTACCAAGGACTGTATAGAAATTAAAACTCATTTAATTATGCTCAGGATACAAATTACAATCTTTTCTAGGAAAAATACAAAGCATTGCAACAGAAATAGTGTAAATTTCAACTTTATAGGAGGGTGCAATGTTGCACCTTGAAGTTGCTCCTGTCACATTACATTTGCACATTCTCCTTAGTATTGTATAAGGAAATAATTCTCCACATAGTTAAAAGTAATTGCTAACGTGCTATGGCCATCTGATGTTACTGTAACTGCCACATTCCAACATTATTTGTGATGATGTTTTACTCATCTTGCGCTCAGGCAGAAGCTAAGTGAGTATGAATCTCGATGGGATTAACTTATTTCTACCTAAAATCTTCATAAAGACCGAGTGATTTGCCCTTTAAGTATGCATCCTTAAAGCGGTGATTTTGCTGTTTCGGGAAACTGGTTTCCTCATAGACAAACATGTAAACGCGTAACATTTGAGTCATTTGGAAATAAGAACATGCATCCAGTAAGCTGGTAGTATCCTATTTGTGGGAATTAAGTGATGAATATTAACACCTGGATAACTTTCTTCTTCCTAAAACTTTTCACACAATTATATCATCTTTCTAAGATTATCAGCTTTAAGTTTAAGAGGCTACAGCAATTTTAATGAATCTTTCCGCCAATGTAGGATCAATGATCCAATATTCTTTGACTAATTTAACTTACTTTTAGTTTTTCAAAACAGATCGCAAACTTTTCATCGATACTTTTATATTCGACATTTCTTTGTATTTTACCATTTTACTTTGATAATTTTACTTTTTATAATCATTTCACATTTCTAGCATTACACGTTTCAAGCGAAATATGTTAAAAGCGTAGTTTGCTTTGGCGGAATATTAAAATACTTTGAAGAAATACTAAAACTGACCGGGAATCGATAATGATGGATTTACTGCAAATGCTTTGACTTGAGACTAAATAAAAAATAATGAATTCATTGAAAATATGAGAGAGGGTAGAGTCTGTAGTTGATCAGAAAGAATGTTTAAGCCAGGCTGTATTTCTCAATGATGACGAGGAAGTTGACGACAAAGACGACGACGACGACAATGAAGATGATGATGGTGATGATGATTGTGATGGTGGTAATCCTCTATCATGATAATCATGCTCTGCAAAGTGTTCACAACAGTTCATTCTACTATCATAAATAATTGGCTTTTTTATTAAACATGAAGAATGAAAATGATAACCGTATTTTAGAATGCTTCAAATTTGGCGATGTGTCTAACATTATGTGGTTGATGGGTTTTGTGATTGCACATGCATAGAAAATCACAACACTACTGCTGGATAAACCTGAGAAAGGAGCAGAAAATGTTTGTATATATATACGTGGTTGATCTCAACACTAACTGTTGGTTTATCCTCCTTCATCATTTCCAAATCTGATCAATCGACAAATTAATTGATCGGTTGGGGCGAGACGCCATTTTCGGTTAAAATGACCCGGAATAAGTTACAGTGTGGACTTTGGTATTGCCCTTTAATTTTGACGTGGTCAAACTGTAAGAGTTTTTGACCTGGTTGATTCATTTCCGGTCAATCTGACCTAAATGAAAATTAAAGAAACGAAAAGTTGTCAGTGCCTTCTTGCTGAAAGGCATATCTGTTGGCTCAGACGCGCCTTTCCTTCGCATATATATAAGCATGTCACAAAACACCAACATCTTGACTCAGAAACACCCAAGGCCCCTTTAAAATGACGCGACTTTAAGCTCTCAAGCTTAAGAGAGACACAGCTTTGGATGATGATTATCCCTACCATCCAAATAAGCCCTTGGAGATCTTCCTGACATACCCATCACAACCCTCCTCAGATTCTCCACGTTGCCACCCGATCCACCCTATCCCCTTGCATCACCCCGTCCTAATTTTTAGGGAGTACCTGTTATCAGTTTAGGACGTCTATATCCTCGATTAGCCTCACAGAACTTTTCGTCTTCAGTTACAAAAATACAAGACGTTTCATCCTTTGGTGTTTTTGCTTGTCGTCAATAAGGTTTGGGAGATAATGAAACTAATAAATCATAATGGTGATGATGATGATGATGATGATGATGATGATGATGATGATGATGATGATGATGATGATGGTGGTGGCGATCACGCATTCTCACCATGAGCTTCATAACCTCAGTTGGGCTTGATTTTGTTTGGCTTGGTTTTTATTTTCCAATAAAACAAAAGACATATACATAAACAAATACATATGAAATCTAATGAAAAAAAAAACATACACGAACAGTATAATATTGGCTGGAAGCTCTATTCAGAAATACCGAAATAGTTGCTCTGATCTTCATATACAGGCCCAGAATAATGTGGATTTTTTGCAAAAGGGAGATAAGACCTTGGCAAAGATTCGGACCCATGACCTCCTGATTTAAATACAAATGTCTTCACCACGAGATCATGATGCATTTATATTTACTCCGTCGTCAACGCAACGCTACAAATATTCATATCATTTAAGATTACTTCATAAGAACCATATTGCCTTCATGAAGAACGTGAAAAACATCCAAATCTAGGAATATATTCTAGTTTTCGATGAAAACAGGATTGTTTTTAATTCACGCTGATAAAAACCATGGCAGCTGTCGAAATATCCCAAGTGGGCGTGAGGGTTCACGGTGAATATGCCAAAACCACACTCAACATGAATTACAAATTATAGATTATATTTTTATCAGTAGAATGAAAGTACATTTCAATTTCAAGGTAAGAAAGAAGCAATTATGCCGATAGCGGTAGAAAGTAGAAGTAGAATTGCAAATATTTTTAAAGGGACGAAAAAAAAAACCATCATGAAAATGAAGCTATTATCTGCTCTTAAAATAATGTAAAAGTATCTAGATGAAAAGGTGAACTGGAAGTCATTATCATGTTAATCAAATATGACAATTTTCTAGCTGTTTTTGACTTAATTTCAATAATTTCTGAAAGGCAATACAAAAAGAAAAACGACTAGCTCATAGGATGCTCCCAATACTGACTCAGTCATTGTAAGTAGTTTGCTTTAAGAGTGTGTGTGTATCAGTTGAAACGACCTTCACCTAAATACTCGATATTTAGCGATATCATCGAATAAAGGAAGACAGATCCATCAATTAAAAAATATTCGAGGTTGTTAATCCATAAGAGACTCGTTATTCTTCAGTAGTAATGGCTGTCCCTTCATGGTCAATTCAAATCGCTTTATTGTCCTTAATAGTCCCATGAGAGAGTTAATAGGCTGGTTAGAGTTAAGGAAAGTTGTGTTTGACAGTCACACGACGCCCAGTGGACTTCCAAAGGGGTCGGATGTGACGAAGCTAGTTATTTCTTAGGAATTATTAAACAGATCGAACGATTTCCATTACAGGCTTTGACGATAACGATATATGTACTTGCAACGCTACGGTATTAATTCAACAACAATTCGAAGGGTTTATATTGCATGATATCGGATATAATGTTAGAGCAACATGGGCAATA
This sequence comes from Temnopleurus reevesii, assembly GCA_036244855.1. Classification (NCBI taxonomy): domain Eukaryota; kingdom Metazoa; phylum Echinodermata; class Echinoidea; order Temnopleuroida; family Temnopleuridae; genus Temnopleurus; species Temnopleurus reevesii. Next base: position 17,002 of record BQKZ01011767.1, on the reverse strand, counting down.
AGTACTTGATTTTAATCCTATACCCTAATGCAGTAAGATTTACACTTTTTAACACCTGGGCCCCGTAACATAAAGGTTTGCTATTGATTGCTAATCTGATAGCGATTGATATCAATCGCAAGTCTATGGCAAATCATGTACTAAAGTTTGCAATTGATCGCAAACTCAAATAGCGATTAATCGCTAACCTTTATGTTACGGGGCCCAGAATGTATTGCAAATAATACCTGGACATCTGTTCAATTCAATATAATATATATTAACAAAATATAAGATGAACAGAATGTTGACTGTATATGTCGATGACGTTTGAATGAATTAATTTCCAATTTCCAATTCAGTCGTGGTATTCGCTGGATTTAATAGTGTTAAAGAAAAAGAATGATTCTTGCAGTAAGTTAAGTACTTTTTAGGTTTGTTGGAGGATTTCCAAATTACAGGAAAACATTATGGATGAAGCTATTAAATAATGATAATTTCCAGATATTAAGCGACTAAACATTTCATTATCAAAAACATTAGAACCAATAAAGAAATCAATGTACACGCATACACTGTTGATCTTATCGAACCCCGTACTAATGGAGACACCAATACGGAAAATGTCATCTTACTAATGATCTGTTTCCAATGAATCATGTATCCTAAATATTAATAATGTCCCCAATGAAAATTGGTATACAATTCATTGTCATTCAGGGATCACACTAATTCAATCAACAATACAATTTACAATAATATTCATTATTTTTGCTAATCCCCGTATTAATAGAGAGACCGTTATGGAAGGCATTCCTGTGGTGACGATCTTAGTTCATATTTTCCTTGAATCAATTGTTTCTCTCGATGATTAATGTGCTGTTCAATATCGCAATATCATGACAAACAATCACTGTACTAATGTAGATACCTATTAAGAGGTAGGAAGAGCTTGTTTAGCAGATGGTGTTTTGTGTTATTGTTTTTATCAACAAATATTGATACAAAATGCTTGCATATAATCCTCGTTTCAGTGAAGGCGTCCATATGATGGAGATTCTGGTGTGGATGATTCCTGTTCATTTTGCCCTGAAATAGGTGAAATTTTATTACACACTGCAAATTCATCCGATGTTTTCAGCAACATGATAGTTAAAAATTTCTTGCGAAATGTTATACGCATCAATGTTTGTGCCTCTTTATAAGACATCCCGATATCTACATAGAATATGGTAAGTCTGTCATCTGGCTCGTATAAAGTTATCTCAGTTAGTCGTATTTTTTGAAAATATTTTGCTCATTGTTTTATGACTCGTTGTCAAATGGTATTCTTGAAACGTGATATTTTGCTTGAATTAAACAATTGTATTTTATGCCGAAGAAAATCAAATAAAATCAAATAATTCAAGTATAATTATTATCGCTACCACATAATTATCATTATACCTATATACGATCAAAATCAATAGGTACATTTGAAGTTTTACAGAAAGTGTCTGGATCCACAAATGAAACCAACATTACTCCAATTCCATAGACTTGTTGACAATGTATAGGCCACTCATCAAACGGTCACTAGACGACCTATACTTTAATAAATCTGTGACGTGTTGCCTCTAACTTCTATGTCGGAATTATTACGTGCAATTCTAAATATCACATAATATCAGAAAACCACAACCTTTTCAAGGAACCAGTAATAATTTGCAATATTGATGTGGTGTATATAGCTAGGCTAAATTGCGGACATTGAGTTCAGTACCCTTAACACTAAAGTGTGCCAAGAATTGAAAAGAAATGCAAGGTTTATAAGGAGTTTAATATTTTACCTTTATTAGGAAATTTCTTAACTGTCATGAGACAATCGTAAAGAGCAAATTTGTTTATTATCCTTGAATGGTTAATTGTCTATTATCAATCATTTTTATGAGTCACTGTTCGTAACAGAACTCTGGACTAAACAAGTATCAGGAGTATTCAAAAGGGTCAGAAGTCAAACTGAAATAAGAGTACATTGTATAGTTATACATTTTGTAATAATACGAATAATGAATGATGACGAAAGATTGCTGTTAATGTTAGAAAATAAATTTTATACAACCTCAATCTATCCATTATACTTCTTCATGAGTTCCATTATAGTCCGTATAACCCCCGCCCTAATGGAGACACATACATGAATGTGAAATACGAGGTTGAGTGCTCTAATACGAGTACGCACTGAATAATCTTTTTAAGTTGAATTTTACAGACCGTATTTGAATAAACAAACTGAATTGATCCTAACTGTCCCCTTTTAGATTATTTTTTTATTCCTTTCTTTGTAGTGGTATATTTATGTAGTTCGATTTTTATAGACACTTTGGTGGGGGCCCCAGTTGTAATTTTCCTTTACAAAAACTTACAGTAATACTATCGGCATTATTTGCAGATACAATTTCATACAATTAATGACCTCTTTTCTAAACTGAGAGAGTAAGTTAATTACCTTGATTGATGCAACAGAACGAATATCAATAAATATACTAGGATATTCAGCTCAACTGGTTTTAGGTCAGGTAGGGGCCTTTTTTCTGACTCATCACATCTTACGCGGAACGGGAACACAATCCCCCAGCTTACATCTTAATCACCCCCAACATTTTCCCTTTTGAATCTTTCTCAAACATGCGTGTTATTCCGCATGTAAAGCGCGTATGGTCGTAGAGATATACCTTTAGCTCGTCTAAGAGCACACATCAGTCAGCGACACTGGATATGGGGGTCTTTACACTTATCTTCTCCGCCATCTTTTTCTTCTCTTTCTCATTAAAGAATCAGTGACATATTTGCATTAAATGCAAAATCCTGTCTAGCTAGAGGCTGCTCACACCTTTGCCTTTTTTAAGCTTGTGTCGGTCCAAAGCGCAGTCCATCTTCCAAGCCGCGTATTTTCGCGCTGAAGGAGCGTTTTTCTTCGATTTTCAAAAACGATATAGGCCGACTTGGGCTCAAAATGTAAAGATGTAAGTCGGCCTTTGAGCTGTCCTTCGAAGCTTCCTCAATGCACAGGTATAGACGTTAGGCTGACGCTAACATGTGCGTACATATAGCACAAACCTAGCGTCAGCCAAGAGTCTTCTATACATCATTGTGTGCATAATAACGTTAAGTGATTACAATTTGTGATATGAATATTTTAGCTACGCAAAAGTGTGACTGAGCTCAAACTTCTCTCCCCTCGCACAATTTGCAATGGAAAAATGAGAACTGAAGTTAGCGCTCCCTAAACAAGCATTGTAACACTTGCACCCATATGGATACGGACCGGGCTTAGTAGACAGGAAAGGGGGAATTAGCAGTGGGGATGGAATCGAACGATGGAGTGTCAAAATAGGACTCTGAAAAACACACCATAGACGTGACAAAAAATGTTGGCTTCAACTTTGTTAATTTGAAATTTACTGTAGTCGAAGGCTGCATAACAACTTCGATGATTTTTTTTTTTCGAATCTCTATGTGTATTGATTAATGATTTTTTCCGTGTTTTCACGAAATGATGGTAGCCAAAGGGTACCGATGCATGACAACCAACGAAATCCAGAAATCCTGAGTGTTAGAATGCAAAGCGTATCGTATTGAAATGCGTGTTTTGTCTGCAGAAAAACACGTTTCAATGAAATTGTACCTGTTTTCGTGCAACATTACCCTTTGGCTACCGTCACTTCATGTAAACAAGGAACATCTTTATCATTTGGTCAAGCTCAGCTGCACGGTTGTCAGCAGCTAAATCAGACATTTATAGTGATAAGCAATTGTATGAATTCAACAGATCACCACCTCTAAGTTTTGTTTGACGAAACCGACGCCACTCCTCAAGATTGTACATTCGCTACAAAACGCGTTTTGATATCCTATTACGTAACAAATACAAGTGTGTCATTCCCCAACAAGGAGAGGTATCCGTAAGGCGAGGTATGCGTAATATCAACAATAAATGTTCAAATAGAAAATACACTAATTAATACAAGGTCATCAAGAATTCGTGTCACGAAAATGAGTAATTCCAATTAAAGATTTATGTGAACAATCAATGATATCAAATGCGGGGTATAGAGCTTCGTTTGCCCATTCTAAACAGCCAAATTAATCTTCAATTTCCTCTAATTGTGAGACATTTATTGGATTTTGTTCGTCTGTGGTTATGGACCAACAGACGTAATCTATATGCCCGAGCACTTTGATAATACTTTGCCAATATCATATTCCTATTAAAAGAAGAGTCTACCCAAAAATAATATGTTTTTTTAACAGGAGCATAAAAAATTGGCAAGCAGAACAAAAAAAGTTTGAACGAAAATCGGACAATTAATAAAAAAAGTTATGGATTTTTAAAGAGGTGAAAAAATGAGCAAATCAGTGAAGATTTTCAGACATGTTGCCTATTTGATGACATCATGGGTGCACAACAACCCAGGATTTTTTTATGTTTATGGTGTAAAATTCAAAGTTTGTATGAATGTAAACATGCACATATGGATCCACATAT
>BQKZ01011764.1:0-13578 GCA_036244855.1 Temnopleurus reevesii | reverse complement strand
AATCTAAGTCGCGCAAGTATTATATTGTGGACATTTTCAATTGTATAATACGATTTTGTTTTCAATTGACGGTTTCTAATGATTTATTAGGCTCTTTTTACGTATTGTTTTTATACGTATTATATGCTATTTTTAAGTTGTCAAAATTATTGGGGGGGCAAAACGATATGTTTGCCCCCCCAAGTTTTCGATTGGGGGGGCGGTCGCCCCCCCTGCCCCCCCACTTCCGGCGCCTATGCTAGAATGTACATTTTTCATACCTGTGTTCATGCTGTGAGCTGCAAATTCTTTTCAATGGACATCCATTAATACCAGGTTAATATGATAATTTCTTCTCGAATGAACCCCCATGGCGCAATAATGTTTCCCGAGCATATACTTGTTGAATGCTTTAGACTTCCGCGGTCGGATCCAAAAGCAGTCACAAGGAGCAGAAGGGACAAAGGACTCGGGGACAAATAAACCACCTATATTCAAGCATTAACAAAAGAAAAGTCTATCCTTCTTATTCTGTCGAAAAAATGTCAATCAGGAGTCGCATCTTGGATTTTTCTTTTGTGATTATGAAGATATAGGGAATGAAGTTGAATGAAGTTGTATACATTGTCCTAGTCCAACTGCTCACAGTGAGTTTACAGTGAACTCCCCACCCCTCTTTTCTCATGCGCATACCCAGGATTTTGATACCCGCGGGCTGAGGTCTCAAATTTTGCGCTCCTAGGGGGGCTGAGCTGTGCTGACAAGCAGGGAAACAGCTAGGGCATGTGAAAGAAAATTATGAGAGTTCGTGTTGATATGGTATGCTTTACTAATAACACAGAAGTTTAACTTTTTCAGCCTAAGCACTTCAAATACACATTTCATATAGGGTCAAAAGGTGTACAACATAATTATTGCACCTTGCAACCCTGGGGCACCCTTTTTTATGCAATAATCCACTTTGATAATAATAATAATAATAATAATGAACGGCTTTTATAGCGCTTATCAACTCTTTATGAAGAATTCTCTAAGCGCTCTTTATCAATTGCAGCATTTTTACCCTGGCTATAGCCGGGCCGGCAGCCACTTCATTAGTGCACTTGGCGTTTCAAGGATTAAATATTCCTACCATGCAGGTACCCATTCACCTCACCTGGGTTGAGTGCAGCGCAATGTGGATGAATTTCTTGCGGAAGGAAATTAACGCCCTGGGTGGGACTCGAACCTACGACCCTCTGGTTGAAAGGCGAGAGTCATGACCACTACACCACGGCGCCTAATGATTGATATATATAAAAGACTTAATGAAATAGGAATTAATCCCGGGTGTCATTGTATACTGTAAGTGGATAGAAAATATAAATATATCAATTTGTGAACATTTGAGCAAATCGGATGATCCGTTCAAAAGTTCTTAATTGTCAAAGTTTTGATTTACACCATGATCATGATGGGCTCTTTGAGTTGGCAACCTATAGACGCACAAAATGGCTGGCAACATGAAGAACTTTCCATTCACTACACAGAATTTCATTTTTTCTCTCTCTCTCTCTCTTTGTAAACAAGTAGACAAAGACGTACATTTTCGTTCAAGTATGATATGGACAGCAATTTTGCAAGCATTCCAGAATGAATGATGATGACTCCTTTAATGAAATGTGACGCCGTGACGTTGATCAATTTTATTGAATTCACAGCAGCCATGGGAAAAGATATTGCATATCTATAATTATATCTAAAAACGTTCAATGCTGTATCTTTATGAACCAAAGGAGCAACAATGAACCCTATATACACTGATAAAAGCTGCTCCCAAAAATGCATGGACAGTGGCGGAAGGCGTGTGTCGTGTGTGCCATCGAAATTGACACTGTTCTTTCTTTTCTAGGCCAAATTTTACCGATATTTTTCCATACATACTCTATATTCCAGGCGTAGGGGACGCGCGCCCCTAATCATTTTTTTTTCTCCAATAGTGCTTTTAAAATGCGAGTTTAGCACATGATTTTTGTTCAAGCCCCTACTTTGGGAGGAGGCATACCTCTTGCCACACCCTCCCCCTCTCGGACATTTTGCAAGAAGCTTATATTTTTCAGATGTCATTTCTCATTTAGTTACTCAAATGCAGAAGCTTTGTGTTTAAAAAACGCCACTTTTATGATCTATTTTTTTTTCAAAAAATCTCCCTACGGTGGGAGGGGGACACCAGACACCCTCCCCCCCCCCCCCCCCGGCTTGGTGTCTTCACATATATAACCATATTTGTGCAGATGTCATTTCAGTTCAATGCAGAAGTTTTGTGTTCAGAAACCGCCTCTTTCATGATCTGTTTTTCAAAAAATGGGAGGAGGACACCCCATGTCGGTGTCTTCAATTTAACAATTATATAATTTTTCATTTTTCTCATTTAGTCACTCCAATACAGAAGTTTAGTGTTCAGAAAACGCCATTTTCCTGATCACCCTACCATGGGAGAAGGATATACCCCTGCCCACCTACTCCCGCTCGGTCGTTTCGCTCCGTCCATTTGACCCCAATCTTTACTTTTCGGGCCTGTGCCCCCCCCCCCCCCCCATTGGTCGACCCACAGTACGCCACTGGGTGTATATGCCATCGAAATTGACACTGCTCTTCGAGGCCAAATTTTGCCAATACATATATACTCTTTAGAATATTCCAAGCGGGTGAGTAGGGGACGTGCGTCCTTTATTTTTTTCCTAAAGATAATAATAGTCAAAGTAACGGATCATGATTTGATTTATTAGGAGTCCATCGGTAAATATTGGGCGAAAAAAATGTTTGGGTGCCCATAAATGCTATTTAAAAAAAGAAATAGCGTCAGTCGTCGGTCGATATTTTGATTTTGAATAATGAATATATATTCCTCATGCTATTCATGAATAATCTAAGACTTGGAAGGTATTTAAAAGCCAAAGATCATCTGAAAATTGCTATTCAGGTTGTATTCCACACGCTTACTAATGATTTTGCTGCTATTTTTCAATTTGAGTGAAAAGTAATAATTCTAAAAAATTGTTCAGTTGGGGTTATTTTCAGAGGGTCGATCGGTTGAGGGCATCTGAATATTTTTTTTAAACTTCCCTAAGAGCAGCTTCACAGCTCAATCGGAATGAAACAATTCTTCATGACTCGGTTTAAATGGAAACGTTGCAGTATTGCACCATAGAATATTCTGCGCGGCTTATATAGGTGCACAGTTAGAACTCTTTCCCATATGTGGGGCCAAGCTTCCATCCTTGTAAAAATGACACCAAACATATGGATTTTTTCCTTTTTTCGGGGGGGGGGGATAGGGAAGGGATACGTTCGAATAAGTAGGGGAGCTATTTCTATTTCCCCAAGTAAAGTAGCATAAATCATGGGTAGATGTCCTTGTGGCTGGGGGAAGCGTTCCTCATGACATCTATAACATTGGGGGAAACAATATCAAGAGCCCCTCTCAGCTTTTACAATCAAATCTAAACGCATAAAAGGGCTTTTTAGACCGTTATGGAGGGCATCAGACAAAAAAGGAATAATCGATTTCCCCCCAAGTGATGTAACATAAATCAAGGGCAGAATTCCTTCGGCCTCGGGGCTATAGGGGCGCCCCTCATAACATTTATAAGATAGGGGACACTTTTTTCTGCTGATTTTATTTCCTTTTCAAAATTTGACTTCCGATCCCTTTTCTTGTGATTTTGTTTCTTAAAAGTTACGAGGGTCTTCTGCCCCCACCTGTCTCTTATACACATCTCTCCNCCCCCGCCCCCCCCCCCCCCCCCCTCACGCCTGATGAAGATGCAGAACCTTGGGAAGGAGAAACTCTTCCTCCCACGCCACCACTATGTTGTGTTTTTAAGTCTAGCGCCATCTATGATAATACTCATACATTCAGGAAGCAAGATTACTTTGCGTGTATGCCTTCCGCATAGCTAGTTCCTTGTGAAGAGTCAGTGGAGTGGTCTAAATACACATTATTGTCAAGTTTGGCACTTTGTGAAGCAAGTCTAAGGTTAAAAGATGGCTGGCAGGTTACCTGCATGTGTTATTGACCCTGGTACTGGGTAAGTAAAGTTTTCCATTCTATAACCTTATTGAAATCGTTCGTTTTATTCCCACTTGTTTTTGCAAAAAGGGCAACTCCCATCTTTTATTACGCACAAAGTCTCCGTGCACTTCGGCGAGAATCTCCGAGCTCCGGCGTAGGCGTAGCGTCGCCAGTAAAATGTCTTGGCTGTGCTCAATAGACAGAGACTCAAACATGAATGTGGCCTCTGTTTTTAGCATTCTCGTGAAATAGTCCACCCCTCCATAGACTTGCGTTCATTTAGTCAGCGGTGGTGGACTCATTGAATTTCCATAGACTTTGTACACAAAATAGATGCGCGCGGGACTAGAGAGGTGGCTTATTTCACGATGGCCCTGTTTTTCGTACATATTGGTACAGACGTGACATTATCATGAAATAGTCCACCCCCATTGACTTGGGTTCATTGAGTCACGGGCGGTGAACTCCTGGAATCTCCATAAATTAATTGTTAAGACTTTTTTTTGTCACAAAAGAGACCTGCGCGGGACTGGAGAGATGGCTTATGACTATGAGTATGAGTTATGTCACGAGATGCAGAAGGCCACAGATTTCCGGTGCTAATGCACTTTGGTATCCACCCAAACCCTAACCCTTTTTCTAACCTTAAACCCTAACCCTACGATAGTCGACCCTACGATAACAGTAACCGGCTCTACTGTTAAACCCTAAAAAAGGCTAACACTTTGTAACAGTATGATGGGAGGTCCCACGTCTGCGCACCTAAACTTTCAGCTTGAAAAAAGCATGAAGTCAATTAATATCCAATTCAATTTTAGTCTGATATTGTCAAAGATATTCTAAAGATTATGTGTGAGAAATATCTCAGCAAAATCTGACCAGGAACAATGTCATTTTAGATGAAATATACACCCCTCTCATTTTTGCCGTTTAAAATATTTGGGTCCCTTCTCTGCATCCCATTCACTTTACACGCGGTTGGAGATTTTCACGAAAAAGTCTTGATTTCACCGAGCGCGTGTTTTACATCGCGTATGTCAATGAGGCGCAGATGAGGGACCTGGCGCAGAGGAGGAACCCCTTACCATACTGACAGTTGAGCCTAAACCCCAACCCTAAACCTTTTATTTATTTATTTATTTATTTATTAGAATATATTTACAGAGGATAAAAAACATGATCAGCATAAAAACTGTTTAACATCGTGGTCCTCTTGTGACACAATACATAGAACCTTAACCCCAACTTTCGTATCCAGCCTGCACTGCCGCTGGTGAACGTTTCAAGAATGAGGCATACTCTTGCAGCACACACTTGACTTGTGCACGGCTGGATATGAAAATGCATTAGCACCTCAAAATCAGATAGCTTACCTGGCGTGCATAGCTATTGAAACAATCATAAAGAAGCACATACAGGTAAATCTGCCTAAGTCAAATCTGTATGGAACACACAAATCTGTTCGACTTATGAGAATTTCGACTAAGAAGAGGCTAATGACACTGGTTTTGTATCATTTGTTCCAGAAAATCACATCGACTTAGGCAGAGTTGACTGTATTAGCAATAAGTGGTCTATTTCATAAGACGCCCAGGTCGCAACTTATTTTGTTATAATGTCATGAATGCAATGTTGACCTTTGATTTTTTAGCAGCTCTCATAGATTCGTACTAGTGCAATGGGTTATGGGTTTGAAGTGATCGGACAAGAAGTGATGCTGGTGTTTCAGGCTCGAATCTTCATTCTTTCATTTTGTCCTGTTGTTAACAATGACACAGACCTGGGTCAAGATAAACTCTGCTTCGGGCCTCACAGTTTACGCTTCTTACCCTCGGTTCACTTAAAACACATTAAAGGGGAACTTCACTTTAAGATTGGTGTGCTTGTCACTAAATGAAGAAAAATGAAATGAACAAACTGAAAAATTAATCAAAATCAGATAATCTGTTCGAAAGTTATGAATGTTCAAAGTTCTCATTTCCCCCACTAAAGGGCATCCTGAAATTTGCAACTTTGCAATTATCTGTGATGTCATGCATGGAGAACTCCTCATCAACTGTATTCATCAATGTGTTAAAAATTGATCAACATCATATTCAAATTTAGGAATCACCACTGTTATTTTTGTCCCAGAATGCCAGCAGAATAAATCTAGCTATATCATATTTGACCCCCAAAATAAAATTGTGTCTACTTTTCCTGAAAAAGAGGAAAATGTGAAATTTTTTAAATGAAGTGAATGGGGAATTCTCCATGATGCCATCACAGATTATGTCTAAGTTGCCAATTTAATGATGCTCATAAGTGGTGGAAATGAAAACTTTGACAATTCATTGACAGCAAATGAATGTATGGGGGAAGTTCCCCTTGAATGTCTTTTGTGGGTTTCCCTTTCATGAGATGTTGGCAGAGAATTGAAAGTTATAATCTAAATCTGTTGATGTTTTTCAGGTATTGCAAGCTTGGTTATGCTGGAAACACAGAGCCACAGTACATCATTCCGTCAGGTAAGGAGTCACTTTTGTGTTTCACAAAGACATTTTCTAATAAAAAGATTTTTTTTTAATATTTTTGTTTATATTCTATTTTCTTGTGGTATATTTCTGTGAATATGAATCTTTAAATTTTTATTCTTTCATCAAAATTGGTTATTAATATTTTTTGTATAATCCTTGAATTATTTAATTTGTTATCAACATATTTTACTAATAAAAATCTAAATCAGGTGAATTCAAGTAAAGAGAATCCACACTTAATTTCTTTCCTTCTCCTTATTAGCCATTGCGATCAAAGAGTCTGCTAAAGTAGGAGACCAATCAGCTCGCAGGTTAGGAAGGGGTGTAGAAGATCTTGATTTCTTCATTGGAGATGAAGCCATCGACAAACCCAACTATGCATGCAAGGTGAGATAAAGATCATGATTTCTTGAAAAGAATCATAAGCATTTCTAAATTTTGACATCAACTTGTGTCACTTTGAAGATTTTGTAATATTTTGTGTCCATGGTAAATATTGTAATATTGTTAAGAATCAAATTTTATTTCATGAGCTCATTTCATGCGCTCTTTTTGTGTAAATTATTTAAGCCCAGTTTACACTACACAACTCAACTTCAACTAGTTTTTGGAAAAGATCAAATTTCTACATCAACCATGAAGGTTTAGATGAATAAAGTCGGTTCGTAAATGATCTGATTAAATAACTGATTGCTGACCCATTTGGGACAATTGATTGTATTTTATGTGTTGGTTTTGGGTAATTTTTTCATTTATAGTTTTGACAATGTTGTACATAAATGATTTGAAAGAGGGGGAAATCCTCTATCGTACTTGTGATTTTTTTTTAAGTGAAGTGAAGTTTCAACAGGAAATAATCACTAAAATTGTTAGAAATCATGAAGTTGCACTTGTACTTGTATAATGAATGATTATAAAATCTGACAAATCAGTGGTTAAAATTCTTAATGTGATCTTTCACTCAACACTCTAGATGATCTTTATCTCTTTTGTTGAATTCATTTGCAGTATCCTATCCGTCACGGCATCGTTGAAGATTGGGATCTGATGGAGAGGTTTATAGAACAGAGCATCTTCAAATACCTCAGAGCAGAACCAGAAGATCATTTCTTCTTGCTGGTATGTCAGAATAACTCTCGCAATTTTGAATAGGTGAACTGAAATATGTATAAGGATACTAGTATAAAGTGATATTCGATAGGGAAAAGAAAGGGTATCAAATCTACTATTTGGGAAATGTATCGAGATGCAGTCAGAGATATCTGATTTAAAATATGTTGAAAATAAACAAAATTTATATTAAGATAGGCTTGAACTTGAGATTTGGCTCACCAATTGTTTAACAACAAACAAAATCAACATAAATAAATAAATTGTTTCAAAAGACATTAAAATCTAAGATAAAGATTAAAAATCAATATCACGTAATATTATGAAATTTGTATGTATTGATAATAGCGTATATATTTTTTATGCCTCCGCCACCGTAAGGTGGTGCCGGAGGCATTATGTTTTCGGGTTGTCCGTCCGTGCGTCCATCCGGACCTTGTTGCCACGATTCAGAACCGCTTGACGAATTTTGACCAAACTTGGCTCAAGCATGTATAAGTATGTGAGGATGAACTGATGAGATTTTGGGTTCAATGGGTCAAAGGTCACAGGGCCAAAAAACTTGTAAAAAATCACCCAAAATAGCTTGTTACCACAATCAGTTCAGAACTGCTGTACAGATTTTGACCAAACTTGGCTCAAGTATGTATAAGCATGTGAGGATGAACTGATTAGATTTTGGATTCAGTGGGTCAAAGGTCAAAGGTCACCGGGCAGAAAAACTTGTACAAAATCATCTGATAAAACTCATTATTGTTATAACTTATAACAGAAAAATTGAACCAATTTCTTTCAAACTTAGTGTATAGCTCAATTATGTATAAGCATGTGGAGGGTCAAAGGTCGTAGTGACCAAAATTTGTAAAATGTTTTTGATTTCTGATTGCATGGAAGAAACAAGCTGTACATATCTTTCTGATTGCGTGATGGCGGAGGCATAAATTTCGACCGTGCACGGGCGAGGATTCATCTAGTTATTAATTGTTTCTATATTTTCTTTTACAGACGGAACCTCCCCTAAACACACCAGAGAACAGAGAATACCTAGCCGAGATCATGTTTGAGTCTTTCAATGTTCCAGGACTCTACATTGCTGTACAAGTAAGTTTTTACATTAAAATGATGTTGCAAATTATGTGCATTATGGTCGATGGCACAATAGTATCACATCTAGTGAAACCTGCTCATAAATAAATTCTGTGTTTCTTTGCTCATAGAATTTCATATTAGGATGCTTTTCCAGAAATCGTATAATGTATTTTGTTATCTATTTTTATGTTATCTATATTCGTAGTGTTAAATAATCTTTATAACTCCTTCTCATATTTACAAATCAAATGAAAATGAAAAGAAATTAAATGCTAGCTAATGGCATTGAAAAAAGGAATGATAGAAAGAGGATGTTAAGAAGATGCAGAAAATATCTGGTACCATGTAGTTCTGTCTTTCACGAGATGTGGATGCGATTTGGGACTACATTTCTATCTTGTTCCTCTTTCCTTAACCACCCTTCAGGCTGTTCTAGCTTTAGCAATATCCCAGACCTCAAGACAGCAGTCTGAGTGTTCTCTTGCTGGTGTTGTGTTAGCAGCTTGCCCTTCAAATATGTATAAGAAACTATGCTAATATATTCACTTTTTAATTTGCATTTGCTTGAATTTGCCAAAAATCCATAAAAACACAATGAATATTCATGAATTTATTCCCTTTCCATCTCTCAGGCTGTACTTGCGTTGGCGGCATCATGGACATCAAGACAGCAATCAGAGCGTTCCCTGACTGGTATCGTGGTCGACAGTGGTGATGGAGTTACTCATGTTATACCTGTGGTAGGTTCAAAGTTCAAAGTTCAATCTCTTTGAAAAGTTTACCTCTAACTTCACAGTGTATGCAAGTTGGAAGAAATCGCATTGTGTATGAGATATGTGAGAATTTTGCTGCTTGTTGGTGATTATCATTTAGTTCAAATCATTTTTACAAAAAGAAAATTAAATATGATACAAGTGTAGGTTGATTTTTTTTAAAGACATTGATACTGGAACAATTACGGACTTGCAACTTTTACAGCAAGTTTTATAGCTTATATAGAAATGAAAAGATGAATGTTGGTGAAAGACTTGTAAATGAATAGAAATCTTAACAAAAAAATCTCATCCAAATGCTTTTTTGCTGATTAGTGATAGAAATACTTTCATTGTACTTTTACAGAGATTTTCTGGGTAATCCATTTTTAAAACTTATATGCAATTATATGTGACAGTATTTATGGACTTGCAAATTGAAACCACAAAGAATTAAATATGTGCTTTACACAAAAGTGAATGATTAGAATTCCAGATTATGCCCTGCCACTTTTTCAGGGAAATCCACATATAGCCCATTAATGATCCTCATTTAAATTCTTAAAATTTGTCTCTTGTAGGCTGAGGGATACGTCATCGGAAGCTGTATCAAACACATTCCCATCGCTGGTCGTGATATCACATACTTTGTACAGCAGCTTCTGAGAGAGCGTGAGACAGGCATTCCACCAGAGCAGTCTTTGGAGACGGCGAAGGCTATCAAGGTTTGTCAACTTGGGTNGATGATGATGATGATGAGGATGATGATGATGAGGAGGATGATGATGATGATGATGATGATGATGACATGATGATGATGATGGTGATGATGATAATGATGAGGAGGATGATGATGATGATGATGATGAGGATGATGATGATGATGATGATGATAATGATGATGATGATGATGAAGACATTGATGATAGAGATTGTAATGGTAGTTGTAGTAGTTGGGATATATAAGATGATAGCAGTGGTGATGATAAATTTGATGACGATCTTATGAATGACGGTTTGGTGTTGTTGATGGTGGTGTTTGGAATGTGGGTATTGGTTTGTGAGGATGGTGATGGTGTGAAGGGTGATTATGATGGTATTGACATGGTGGGTATGATTATATTGTGATTATGGCAATATTAGAGGTGTATTAATAGTAGTATCAGGGATGATGGTGGAATTGATTGTGGTGATTGCGATAATAATAATAATAATATACTATACTTATAAAGCGCATATCACATACAATGTCTCTATGCGCTGATTAAAGAGAAAAAGCAAAGAGGAACAATAGTTATTAACTACATGTGCTCAGCAAAGAAATTAAAATTGAACTCGGCATTTGAAGGCTTTTTTAAATAAAAATGTTTTTAGACGTGACTTAAAATTGTTAGTGGTGTCTAAATTCTTGATATTATCTGGTAATTGATTCCAAAGTTCTGCTGCGGTTGATAATGATGTTGATGGTGATGGTGACGATGGAGTTCGGCTCGCGGCTCATCCCCTGTGAATAAATCAAAATAATTTGTCACCCAAATGTTTGGTGATGGTTGTGGTGGTGATGGTAGTTGATGGTGTTGGTGATGGTGGCAGCATTGTCGGCTGTTCTGGTGGTAGTGGCAATGGCTATGCTCAGCGGAAAATACTCTTGTTACTTATTTGTTTGATGGTGATGAATGATAACTTTACTTATGATAATGTTATTATAACCACTGTTTAAATTCTTCAACATGATGAGTCAAGTAATCTGAGCAATTATTCTCTTTTCTCTTTATCAGGAACGCTGGGGTTACATCTGTCCAGATATCTCCAAGGAATTCACAAAGTACGACACAGACCCCTCGAAGTGGATTAAGAAATACGACGGTGTCAATGCAATCACCAAGAAGCCCTTCTCCGTTGATGTGGCCTACGAGAGGTTCCTTGGACCAGAAATCTTTTTCCACCCAGAGGTAACGATTGTGCTCTTGGCCATTTGCTGTAACAATGACCTCATTTATGGTTTCGGACAATAAGTTATGATTCTTAATGTCAAAAATCCTGTAAAATTAGATTGAATAAAATTATGTGAGTTTAATGGAATTCATTTACCATTCTGATTGAGTCGCCTCTTGGCATTTGACACATAATTTTCAAAGGAAGATGATAAATGGAAGAAATGTGGCAACATGATTTTTATGCAAATTCGCTTGTTTACTTATTATTTTTTTTAAACTTAAGAATAGGAACACTTCTTGTGATTTTTATACTGACGCAACAAAATAATACAACTGTTTTTTAAATTTGTCGAAGAATAGGTGATGAAAATCTTAATCACAACAAGTTTTGCCATAATTCAGATAAGTGCAACACTAAAAAGTCCTAATTCATATTTGATATCCACATTTGCTTTTCTTTTTATGTCATTTTAGTTCTCCAACCCTGACTTCTCCACACCCATCTCCGAAGTGATTGATAATGTCATCCAGAATTGCCCCATCGACGTCAGGAGACCACTTTACAAGGTAATTTACCATGACTGATCAATATTTTTCATAAAATCTCTAGTACATTATAATCTAATTATTGCTTCTGCTAGTCACAAGTAACTCATAGTTGGTTTTATGTCTCTGTTTTAATTCGCTAACTTCATTTCATACAATCTTAATTAGTTTTAAATCCTGCCCTCTTCTACTCCTTAGCTTGAATTCACAAAAGCAGTTTATTTTGTCAATGAACGGTTGTTGAAATTTAAGTGTAAATGTGCTTGAGTAATTGCTGAATAGGTGTGCTCATTGGACCACTTTTCTGTGTGCAAGCTAAATCAAGTGCATTAACATGTAAATTTTCCCAGGCCATTGATAAGTACCATGTTTAGAACATGGACTAAAAATAAACCACCTTTTTCAATTCTGACTCTTTGTGTATTTCTACTCAGAACATTGTACTGTCAGGAGGGTCCACCATGTTCCGTGACTTTGGAAGGAGGTTGAAGCGTGATGTCCAGAGATCCGTCGACGCACGACTTAAACTCAGTGAAGAGCTGAGCGGTGGTAAAATCAAGGTAAACAAGCAATTCCAAGCCTATATTTAAGATATGAAAAATTTATGTAGAATACCCAGTTTCAAGTTGTACCGATTGTTTCAAGACCGGTTGAGCTTCTAACCAGAGTGTTGTGTTTGAAGAATTGCCCCTTTTTTTTGGCCTTAGACCTTTCAGAATTTTAAAGATGTATTTTCTTCCTATCCTAAGAAAAACTTTAATTATCCCATGACATTTAGTTTTAGTGGCTCAAATATGCTAGAAGGGCTCTAAATTATAGAGGAACTGTTATATACAGACTACATTCCCCATCCTCAAGAGAATGTGGTTTGTTTTCTGATTATCAATGTTATTGCCATCGCAATAGGCAAAATTCACCTTTGGCTTGGCATATATGAAATAGTATAGTAGATTCATGCGTATTCATTATTTTGAAAACTAATTTTTCTTCCCCTTCTTGTAATTTAATTTTATTGTTTGTTTATCTTTCAGCCTAAGCCGATTGAGACGCAAGTGATCACTCATCACATGCAGCGATATGCTGTGTGGTTTGGAGGCAGTATGCTGGCATCAACGGTGAGTGGATACGTATTTTAAATAAATTTATACCTCACAGTACAGCATTTAAAAGTATCCAAATGCTACCATTATTAATTGTGCTATTTTGAGCAACCTGTAACATAAAGCATTCCGTTTGATGAAAGTGGAAGCATCCCAGCCTAATAGTTAGTTAGAATCCTAGACATGTTGTTGATATCATTCAGCAAGAGAGTCAAAGACATGAATCGGGTATGATCAAGTTTCTGGTTGGAGGTGACCCCATTTTTTTATAAAAATCCATTGTGCTCTGGAGGCAATTGTATAATAAGCAGGTTTACTTATATTTTCAAATTTATGTGCTTTTCTTGCCACTGAACGTAGTTACGTGGTATTCCTTAAACAGTTTGCTAACAATAAGACTACAATACTTGGAATCCAGTTTGCATACATTACTTGTTGCTATGTCAGGCAAGCCTCAGGTAAGCTTTAGGGTTGTTAATAACAACCTTTGTGTTA